>QJPP01004318.1:0-158223 GCA_003996215.1 Jaltomata sinuosa
GTTCGCCTACTGGGGATTGTAGGTGCCATCATGACTTGAGAAATTGGGTCGTGACAACTTGGTATCAGAGCTCTAGGTTCACCGGTGTCATGGTACAGAAGCAAGTGTCTAAGTAGAGTCTCGTGGATCGGTACGATGACGTCCGTATCCTATCTGCGGGAGGCTACAGGGCATTGTTAGGATAAGTTTCATCTTCTTGGCTCCTCCTCGTTTGTTCCTGGCTCTATTGACTTCTAAACTTCGGTTGTTCATTAATTTTGAGATGCCTCATACGAGTGCGATAACGGTTGGTGCCAAGGCTTCTTTGCCTGTTGCTTCAATGCTTCCCTCAGCGCCAGGACTCCAGAGTGAGGGTTTACTCCACTAGATAGGGGGTGTGTGTCAGCCCAACCTCCGACTGGATTTATAGCGACCTCAGCGCTTCAGGACATCGTGGCTAGGACTCTGAGTCCTCCGGTGAGTATTTCAGTACCTGGTTCTGTGAGTGGTGCTTCAGTTATAGTTGAGCTTCTAGTTCTTCAGCAGGGTTGTCGGTCGGTATTGGAGTACGAGGCAAGATTTTCCCGTCAGATTTCATCTGGTATAGGCTGTTTTTGGTGTGGAGAGCATGGGCACTTTGCTAGGAATTGCCCCAGGATTGTGTATCCCAGACAGCCTGGTTGTTATCATTGTGGAGAGATTGGTTACCTTTATAGATATTGTCCCCAGCGAGGGCCGGTTAGGCCTTTAGTTTTGACTACTTAGTCCAGAGTTATATCCCATCAGCTTGATACTCCTCTTGGTGGGCCAGAGGTAGAGGTTCGTGATATCGTTGCTCCAGGTTAGGCTTTTGCTACCTTCGACTTGTGATAGTCCTGCTCGCATTGCGATTCTATCCCTTCTGTCGATTATTTTCTTATATGCCTACCTGTTATTTGTTTAAGTTGTTTGGCTACCCAAATTGTAGTACTGATATGTTATTTTATTGATATTTTATTCTTTAGTAGTGGATGGGGGTACGTTAGCCTTGAGAGGTGTTTTCCCGGAGTTGTAGCTCGTGGGTAGTTCTTGTTATTCTATTTCTAGTTGGGTTACCCCTGTTTCATTGTGATTCTGGACTTTTAGTTGGGTTTCCCTTGTTGAGCGGTCCTAGATGGTTGTTGCCTAGGCCGTTATCTAGCATGGCTAGAGATCCGTGTGATGGTTCGGTGTATTACCGGTAGTTAGGCCAGAGTTGAGATTTTGCCTCAGTTGGGAGATATTGATTATGCTAGTGTGCATAGATTGGTTTGGTCTCCCGAGTGTTTAGAGTTGACTCTCTTTGTTGATTAGTTTAGGAGGTTGGTAGGTATGTGGGTTGTTCCCATAGTATCCTCCACTTCCTGGTCCATTGGGTGTTTTGTTGTATACCTAGCTCCAGTTGGAACGAATCTTGATCGTAGTTCTTTTGATGAGCTCTGGATGTTGGCATCGTGATTGGGTCTTGACTTTAAGCACTACGACTAAGTGTTGATCGTAACCTCGTGGTTAGGTTGTATTTGTGGGCATTTCAGGTGAGTTGGGCATTCGGCCCATTCTTCTCCTGCCTTATTGAATTTGACGTGTAGCTATGAGTAGTAAGGTAATGACTTCAGGTTCTTATTTGAGAAAGGATTTGTAAGGTTTAGTATGTGCTAAGGAAGCATTTTTGTTTAGTTGAAAAAGAAGGGAGATACTCTTTGTTTGTGTTTATGTGTCCTCGTAGTTGCCTGAGGTGGCGATGAAGGTTTGCTTTGGGATTGTGTGTCGGTGATTCAATTCAGCCTTCTACACATTGTTGTGAGTTTTCCATCGATTGATTTTTTCAATAGCAACTGCGGTGTTGGCAATTTGCATATTCAGGCCTAGTTGGCTTGGGTTCTTACGGGTTCATTGGCAGCATCCTGGTTCGACCAAGGCTTTAGTTGGTAGTTTTGAAAGTTGGGGTTCAGAATCATGGCTTGGCAGGTTACATCGGATGGTTTGTGGCAGTTTCTATTTGGTTGCAGCATCCTAGTGCCGGGAAGCAGTGTGTGCAAGCAACTTAGCTTCTTTACTTCAGTTGTGGATGCGGCTATTGGCCTTGGACACCTAGTCCTTGGCTAACCTCTGCAAGAGGCGAGATATTCTAGATTTCAGTAGTGTTCTAGTTAGTACGAGGTTCTTCTACCATGGTTGGACAGACTCAGCGGCGTAAGTTTGAGCTTCAGCAGTGGTGTATGCTTTATGTGGTCAGCTTGTGCGGGTTAAGACTAGAGAGGCTATTTTGAGCTCTGATGATACGTAGAGACTGATAATAGCCATTCGGTTGCCCAGGATTTGAAAGCTTGTTTAATTGATTCCTCCGGAGTTATTATTTATGTGGGGTTCTAGTGTTGGTTAAACTCGACCAGTATGGACGAGAAGTTCGTTAGGGTATATGCTTCGAAGTGGTTGGTTGTTTGCAGAACCAGTAGAGCGGTTGATTCGATCCAAAGGAATGAGTTGAAAGTATATGCAAAAATTTCTTGGCTAGATGGTAACATTGAACCCCAGGCACCTTTCTCCTTTGCCTTCGGGGTGTTTTGACTTGATATTTGTGGCATGGTGGACTTCTTCCTGAGGTGAGATTCGTAAGGCAATTTCACATTCAAATGGTGTTCGAGTGTTCGGAGTAGCAGTAGTGTTTTCTAGAGTTGGGAGCTTGGCTCATGGTTATAAACTTCGTGGTAGGCTTACCACACTTCTTGCAGGATCATGGTTTTGGTTTGGGTCTTTTGGGCAGATTGCCCTGGTTCATTCACTTTTAGCTGATTTAGACCTGGCACGGTTCATTTAGCGAATTTGATGTTAGAAAAAAAAATGTTTGTTCGTTGGTTGGTGGTCAGTCAAGGTAGGTAACTTTAGTTTCAATGATATGCTACGGGTTGTTATCTTGGATGGCAAAGGCTAGTAGCCTATATCTTGGCTTGAACTGAGTTTGAATAAAATGGGTGACTTCGTTCATGGTAAAGTATAAGTAGGAACTATGGATCTCCGGTGTGTCAGTTGATATTTCGAGGGTGGTTTGGGTGTTCGACTTGTATGCAGCTTCCTTTTTGTGGTGCTAAAGGATTCAGTTCAGAATTAAAAAAAAAGGGGGGGCTTTTGCGGAACAGCGGGTTCATGAGTTAGAGTTTCGGGTTGATGGATTTTCTGGTAAACTTGGTATGGTTTTGAGGATTCGAGTTTTATGTGTTGATAGCCTTGGTGCTGTGGTTTCGGTGTTGTGTAGGTGTTTTTCGGTTAAGATTCTCGAGGTTCAGTTTGGGTTGGAAGATCTTTGGAGGTTGAAATCTAGCTTGGCTAGTAAGAAATTAAGGCTTGTTTTCGTTCTGTTGGGTGTTGCCCGGTCGTGGAGGCTACCCGGGTTGTCCGAGAGAGTAGTGCAGGAGTGGTATCGGCTGTTCTTAAATCTCTGGTATTTTCTTCTTTCCTGACTTTCGGGGACGAAAGTCTTTTTAGTAGTGATGATGTAATGACCCTTCCGGTCATTTACACGTTTTCGCCTTTCTTGTACCATTAGAGCTTACTTGTAGCGGCCCAAGTCATTTATGGCTTGTCGGGACCGGTAGTTCGGTGCCCGGGCCGTTTGTTTGGTCTTTATGGCCGTTCCTCATTTTAGAGCTTCAACTTTGGAAATCATTAACTTCCGACAACATTCTTGGTAATATCAAAGAATTAAACCAAGGTTCTAGGTCAAAGGAATTCCTTACTCAAAAGTTTGAGTTAAAGAAATACCTCGTGTAACACCTCGCCCGTTTGGAAGGTTTAAAGTAACCCGTGCCTTTGGGGTAAGACTAATAGTGTCTAATATACTAAGAAGGATGTGTTATGAGGTATTGTAATGGAAAAATGGTCGTATGATAAGTTTTGAAGTCAAGCAAGTTGCGAAACAAAAGTCGGAAAAAGTTATTGTAAATTCCTTTAAGGAATTCTCTTCAAATTTGGGTTAAATGTCTTGGGGTGTTTCTCCCTATCTATAAAGAGTTAATGGGACCCCAATATACCAAATCGAATGTCTACGAGTCTAGTTTCCAAGGCATTAAACCGTTCGTCCATACGACTTTAGAATAGAGAGATATTTACATTTTCGTAAGACTGCGCAAGCAGGCACGTCAAAGTGGGGCCCACATCCTAAGTCGGTTCAGCTTATAAAAGCTGATTTCTCCTTCATTTTAACTCATTATTTTCACCCAAAATGCACTGAAAATCAGAGGTAAAGTCCATAAATAATCCATGGACTTTGATCCTTTCAATTCGGAAGTTTAACGGAAGTTGCTCTACGTCGCGAGCTCGTCATTTTGGTATAGTTTTCCCTGTCGATTTCATAGCGTATCTTCGTGGGTGTTGATGCAGCAATCCAGCAGGTGATTTCTGAGTATTTGGCAGTAGCTATAGAGTTATTTTGGTGAGGTATGGATCCCGTACACTTATCTATTTGTTGGATCAAGATTTTAAGCTTCTAGTCACGAAAAGTTGTATTTTTCGATAACTTGTAGTAGTTTCTTGTTGGATTTGGATATGTTTGTTGTTCCAACAAGGAGGCAGGTGGTTAATCTTGGAATATTGAATATTTTTGTCAAGGAAATATCTCCCCTACGACCCTCCTTCGTTATTATATGTTCTAGTATTATTTTATGGATTTCTGAGCCACGAAATGGTATTTTGGATTTGTGGCTTTGGACAGCCCCTTTATCTTGTTATGTTTGGTTATTGTTGTGGTGTTCTGGTTGTGGTAAGGTGCTGGAGGGATTGGGAAATTATGCGATTCTTTTTGGGATCACATACGATAGTGATTGGATTGGACAAACGTGAAGTACGCCTTGAAATAGTGCCTCGGGAGCTCGTAGCTCCTTGGAGATATGGTTAACGTATTGTTGTTGGATTTAGCTGCTATTTGTTATTGTTATTGGCCTCATTTTTTGCTTTGGAGTTGGCTGGTCGCGAGTGTGACATTAACACCTTATCAATTGGCTATGGCTCATTTTTGCAGCCTTGTCGATTCTAGCAATTGTTCCATTACCTTGGTTGGTCAGGCTTCATAGAGACGCCTTTGGGGCTTCAGTTGAAAGTATTTGTTTTATGTGATTCAAATCTTCCTGGAGCTGTTCGAGTCTGGACGATGCCATTCCCGCAGCTAGTCATCGGATGACAGGTAGGTTATGGTTTTCCCCTATATAGACTCTGCGTATATAGGCTATAACTGCATTAATTAGCATCCTTGGATGGGTTGTTATAGGTTGGTACCCCAGACCTTGTCCGCCTTTCGTCCGTCTATTTCATACGTTGTTTGTAGTATTCGCGTAGTAATGTATATTACCTTTGTGGTCCTGTGTGGCCTTATATTGACTCTTGAACATAAATGGTGGGCTATTTGGGAATGTCCGCGAGTCCCGGACATAGAGATTTTGCTTTTAGGCTGGTTATGTCTGCTGAGTAGCTATTGGGCCTGTGCAGAGCTGATAGGAATTGTTGTGAGCCGTTGGGCTACTATTATATTTGTGTGCGAGCATATCATCCATGAAAAAGGTTTTCCCCTGCATGTTTTACTACAGTTTTGGCTGTGAGACACTACCGACAGTTTTCCTAAATTTGCATGGCCCTGGGGGCCCCTTTTTGGTACTGTTGATGATAGAAAAGGGGATTTTTGGATGTTTTCGCACTGATTTTATTATTGGTATTAGTCTCTGCGGGGCAGAGCACCAGACTTGATTTTATTACTGATACTAGTCTCTGCGGGGCAGAGCACCAGACTTGATTTTATTACTGATACTAGTCTCTGCAGGGCAGAGCATTAGACTTGATTTACTACAGTTTCAGACCCGGTTACGCCAGGGCACCCTTGGAGGGGTTTTTGAGGCATTTTATACTACTTTAGTCCTGGACAGGGTCTGGGCATGCATACTTGAGAGTTGGTCTCTATCTTGATCCCGGACTTGCTTCCGGATGACATGTCTTGATACTGAGTTTTAGTATGGGGTCAGGGACCTCCATGGACCTTGCCGCTCCGGGCCTGGGGCTTCAGGCTGCGTGCGCCGGAGAGAAGGGTATACGGTGGAGTAGAGGTATACAGGCTGAGTCCTTCCATGGAACCTGCCTGCTGGGCCCGATTGGCACCGGAGGAGGTACATACAGAGGTTCTATTTCATATCATATCATATAATGCATTGGATTCCACCCTTGTTTGCTGTGTGTTCAGTGTACGCTCCGGTAGTATGGGATGCCGGAGGGTTTGCTTTCACTTGATTGTGTTCCTCGGTTGTATGGGCAGCCGTTGGGACTGTAGGTAGACTATATTTACTCCTGTCTTTATTTAGAGCTTGTCTTGGCACCCGGTTCTTGAAAGATTAGTGATGGCTAGCCTATTGAGGCTTTGGTTGTGGGATTTTTGATTATTGAGAGGACTTTGGAGTCCTATCTTACTGAGGCACTTTTGTGTGGCCTTCTGATCAGAGTGTGAGACTCTGGTTCTATTCTTGTGGGAAGCTGAGTGGTATCTCTCGGTTATTGTGGCCTAGTTATTTCATCCTAGGGTTGTACTTGTGAGGTGATTCCCTGGTTATGCTATCATATGATTGGATTGGTGTTATGATTTCCTTATACTGGTTGATTCCATTTTGAGTATGTTAGACTACTCTCCGTCTTTTCCTTCCAGTTGAGGTTACCGGTATACCGCTATTTTCTCAACTCTCTCTCTACTTACTTATATTGTTGTGCAAGGACTCCAGGTGAGTTCTCCTTTCCTTCACCTGTGATTCTGTGTGATTGTATCTCTGTGCTAGCATGTGTTACTTGAAGCTCTTGGTAATGGATGATCTGTGCTAGCTCTTTGTGCCTTGCTTATTGCCTCAGTGACTGCTTTCTTGCTATCTATTACTTACTGCTTTTATATCTTATATGCACTCAGTCGGCCTATGATACCTACTGAGTACCCGTGGTTTTGGTTCTCATACTACACTTCTGCACTTTTTTGTGCAGATATTAGCTGAGCTTTCGCCGTTGATCACATTGGAGACTCGTGCAGCTTTTGGATCTTTGAGACTAGGGTGAGCGCCTAACGGTCGGGGCTTGTCTACATCTCATCTGTTGTACTGTTGCTCCTTGTACTTTCGGAGGCAATTTATGTTGTATTTTGTTACTACTAGCACTTGTATCCTATTAGAAGCTTTTGTACTGTTGATACCAAGTCTTGGGGTTGGTGTAGTTTCCTTTATGTATTTATATTCGAGTTTTGCTTTCGCTTATTTCTGCTTGCTGGTGCGTTTGGGTTAGGTAGTAGCCCATTACTAACCGTTCTGGGCTACGGGAATTGGTTCGCCTACTGGGGGATTGTAGGTGCCATCATGACTTGAGAAATCGGGTCGTGACATATTAGTGGTACGGTTCAATCTCTGTGGTACTCCACTGGTATATGACAGTAATATAATGAGTTTACATATTGACATTGGTCTTCTTTCCCCATCGGATAGATTCATTATTATTGATTACTGTACTTTGATATCTTCTTGTTGATAACTTGTATTAACTCTCTATCTGAGTTACATGTTGGTTCAACAGAACATAAATTTATAAAAATAGGATATTTACCTGACATAAATTGACAGTTACTCTCCATCTGAGTTGATTCTGTTTTAATTTACGAGGTGAATATCTGGCATGACTCATATAGTTTGCATGAATAGTTAAGTTTTCCTATCGAATCTAACTATTTAATATGCATGGTTGTATGTGTGATGTGTATAGATGATGATCTATTTAAAGTTCATATCTTTCAGACTAATCATGTCTTAGTTCAACCCACGTATTTCAATCTATAAGAGTTGCTTATAGCAAAGATAAGACATTAATGAAAAGAATGCATTGTACATGTACCTTCTGTTAGAAAGAATTTAATTTCAGTTTCTAACCACATAAGAGATGGACATCAAGTTTATTTCTCTTGTACCTTGTGTTATTGAGCTAGATGAACATTTTATCTCTTGTGGTACGTTGATGTGTGTGAGCTTTTCATTATTGATATCTCTCTTGAACTGAATAATATTAATCTATCTTATAAGAGAAAAGAAATAAGGCTCTTATGGAGATGGTAAGATTAATTATTGACTTATTCGTTCTTGTTTCTTTTTCAATTTTGGATAAATCCTAAGAACTACCAAGTATATTATTTAATTTCTCCTAAGTCAGTTTCTTTGGTACTTACAGAACCGTGGATTGGATGTAAGCCTAGCTTGCATGAGCTTGTCCAACACATGTGCTGAAAAGAACGACATATTAGTTGAAATTAAGAATAAATATGTGCATGTTTATTGAATATCCAAAGAAAACGAAAGAAGGTTTATTTTATTGTCCTAAAGAAAGAAGGTATTTGTTAATACAAATGCCAAATTTTAAAAAGACATTTAATAAACCATGTTCTTAAAAATTAAATTTGCTTTATAGGAACTGAACAAAGAAATAACAAATGAGTCATATGAATATTTAGAAGTTCAAGAACATCTAACCGACAATTCAGAATTGGCGTTCCATTACATTTAAGAAGTGGGAGAAACGTTAATAGAAATAAGGAAATTTACTCATAGTAGTGAAAATGATATTGAGCAAAAATCACTACATGAAATCATTAAAGCGGAGGCCCGTTACGTTCAGGTCCTGGTCTCAGGTTGTGACAAACTTGATATCAGAGCACGATTCATGGTCCTAGGGTGTCTATGAAGCCATGTTGAGTAGAGTCTGTTTTATGGGGGTGAAGCGCGTCACACTTATAAAGCGGAGGCTACAAGGCATTTAGGAATGCTTCCCTTTCTTCGTATTCTATTTCGTGCTAAATGAGCCTAGTTCTAAGAAGATTCTTCTGACTCTTGAATTTCTTGTATTTCAGATCATGCCGCCAAGAAGGACTACCGGAACATGAGCTACGACCGAAACCTCAGTCCCAGCAGGGGCAACTGCTGAAGAGGTTTGTCCTACTCATGGAATGCAGACCCGCTAAGGCGTTCGTACTACTGGTCCTATCGCTTTTACTGGGGCCCCACTAGTCCCTCCTGCTATTGCTCCTGTTACTAATCCTGTTATGGTCCCTACTCAAGTTCCCAGAACCGATGCTACTTGAGTCCAGACTCCGCATAGAGAAGTTACCAATGTTGAGTTCAGACAGACTATGCAGATGCTTGCTCACCTTGTGTCCTCTCAGTCTCACCGATCAGGAAGTGCTGGTGCTAACACCGGGTTTTCAGATGCTACTAGGGTGGGTCAGTTTATGTGACTAAAGCCACCAGTATTCATGGGGTCCAATGACGAAGAGGATCCTCAGGATTTTGTGGACGAGATGGAGAAAATATTCAGGGTCATGCATGCTAGCGACACTGAGGGAGTAGAGTTGGCAGCTTATCAGCTGAAAGGGGTGTCCTATCAATGGCATGACAAGTGGGAAGAGATGAAGGGTGAGGAAGCCGAGCCTGCCGTTTGGGAAGACTTTTCTGAGGCTTTCCTTGACCACTACTTTCCGCAGGAGTTGAGGAAAGCTAAGACTGAGGAATTTGTGAATCTGAGACAAGGTAATATGACAGTCAAGGAGTATGCTCTGAAGTTTAACCAACTGTC
The DNA here is from genome assembly GCA_003996215.1 of Jaltomata sinuosa. Lineage (NCBI taxonomy): Eukaryota > Viridiplantae > Streptophyta > Magnoliopsida > Solanales > Solanaceae > Jaltomata > Jaltomata sinuosa. Next base: position 9,619 of record QJPP01004318.1, read on the forward strand.
TCGTTATGCTCTGAAAATGGTATCAGATATGAGGGCTAGGATGAGGAAGTTTACAAATGGTATCTCTGATGACTTAGTGTTGGCATGTAAAGCGGCTATGTTAAACAAGGATATGGATCTGCCCAGATTAGTGGTATACATACAACAAGTTGAGAAAGAGAAGAAGAAGAAGGCCGAGGCGGAAGAGAGCCAAAATAAGAGGACAAGACCAGTAGATCCGGAGGCAGACCGTCAGCATGCTAGTAAGAGGGACAGACGTCGATTCAGGAAGAGATCTTGGGGACATGCTCCTTCATCCGCTAGTGCACCTTCCCCTAAATCCTCGAGCGACCAGCGGTTTCAGCACAAGTATGGTTCTAAGATGAAAGGTACTCAATATCAGGGTAGTGTGGCCCAGTTAGCTCCATCCTATGCTCCTTGCACCACTTGTGGTAAAGTGCACCATGGTCAGTGTTTAATGGGCAAGGGCATGTGTTATGGTTGTGGAGAGCCCGACCATATCCATAAGGAATATCCCCAGACTAGGAGAACTTTTGGGGGCAGCAAGGCTCCAGCCACTACTTCATCAGCCCCAGCTGCTAGAAGAGCTACTTCAGGTACAGGCAGGGGTCGGAATCATCTCTATGGACTATCTACTTTCCAGGAATATGAGGCCTCGCCTGATGTTGTCATGGGTATGTTACATATTTTCTCCTGTGATATTTATATGCTACTTGATCCTGGTTCCACCTTGTCTTAAGTGACTCTCTATGTGGCTGTAAATTTTGATTTTGCCCTCGAGAATATCCCTGAACCTTTCCTAGTTTCCACACCTATTGGTGATTCTATTATTTCTAGGAGGGTCTATAGGGATTGCACTGTGACTATCTTACTTAGGGATACGATGGTGGATTTGGTAGAACTTAATATGATAGAGTTTGATGCAATTTTAGGGATGGATTGGCTTCACTCGTGCTATGCTAAGATGGACTTTAGGACTAGAAAAGTCAAATTTTGTTTCCCTAATGAACCAGTCCTTGAATGGGAGGGTAGTCCCATAACGCCTAAGGGAAAGTTTATCTCCTACCTTAGGGCCTGAAAGATGATATCCAAGGGCTATTTGTACCATTTGGTATGGGTTAGAGACTCTGATGCTGAATGCCCCCATACTCCAATCTATTCCCATCGTTAATGAGTTTCTCGAAGTGTTTCCTGAAGACCTTCCCGGGGTTCCTCCCGATAGAGAAATAGACTTTGGGATAGATCTTTTATTAGACACTAGACCCATTTCCATTCTACCTTATAGAATGGCTCCCGCGGAGTTAAAAGAGTTAAAGGAACAATTGAAAGACCTCTTTGATAAGGGTTTTATCCGTCTTAGTGTCTCTCCTTGGGGTGCTCCCATTCTCTTCGTGCGTAAGAAAGATGGGTCTCTTCGTATGTGTATTGATTATCACCAACTGAACAAAGTAACAGTGAAGAATAATACCCTCTCCCTAGAATTGATGATCTCTTTGACCAGTTTCAGGGTGCTAAGTGTTTCTCCAAAATAGATCTTCGCTCGGGTTATCACCAGTTGAAGGTTAGGGAGGCTGATATTCCTAAGACCGCTTCCCGTACTCAGTATGGCCACTTCGAATTCTTAGTCATGTCCTTTGGTTTGACTAACGCTCCTGCAATATTCATGGATCTTATGAACAGGGTGTTTAAGGAATTTCTTGATATGTTTGTTATTGTATTCATTGATGACATCTTAGTTTACTCTCGGAGTGAGGAGAAGCATGCCAATCACCTCCGTATCATACTTTGGACTCTTAAGGAGCAAGAATTATATGCCAAATTTTTCAAGTGCGAGTTTTGGCTAGACTCGGTGGCTTTCCTCGGCCATATTGTGTCTAGTGAAGGAATTTAAGTGGATCCTCAAAAGATTAAGGCGGTGAAGAAATAGCCCATACCCAACACTCCAGCAGATATTATGAGCTTCTTGGGTTTGGCAGGATACTATAGGAGATTTATGGAGAATTTTTCCTCTATAGCTTCCCCATTGACAAAGCTAACATAGAAAAATCGAAGGTAGCTTTGTGAAATTGAAGAATCTTTTGACTTCTGCTCCTGTCTTGACTCTACCTGAGGGCGTTGAGGGGTTCGTGGTTTATTGTGATGCATCTCGGATGGGACTTGAGTGTGTACTTATGCAGCATGGGAAAGTTGTTGCTTATGCTTCCAGGCAACTGAAAGTGCATGAAAAGAACTACCCGACCCATGACCTTGAATTAGCGGCGGTGGTTTTTGCCCTCAAGATTTGGCGTCGTTATTTGTATGGGGTGCACGTGGACATCTTCACAGACCACAAGAGTTTGCAATATGTGTTCACCCAGAAGGAGTTGAACCTCAGGCAGAGGAGGTGGCTTGAATTATTGAAGGACTACGACATGAGCTTGCATTATCTCCCAGGTAAGGCTAACATAGTTGCTGATGCTCTTAGAAGGTGTCTATGGGGAGTCTTTCTCATGTAGAAGAAGAAAAGAGAGGATTGGTGAAAGATATTCATCGGATTTCCAACTTAGGAGTTCGGTTGTTAGACTCCGAGGATGGTAGGATTATGGTGCATGAGATGGCTAAGTCATACTTGGGTGCTGAGGTGAAAGAAAAGCAAGCTCATGATCCCATACTCATGCAAATTAAGGAGGACGCGGGGAAGCAGAATATTATGGCTTTTGAAATAGGAGGGGATGGCATCTTGCGGTATCAAGGGAGAGTATGTGTGCTGAATGTAGATGGTTTGCGCCAGAGGATCTTGGCTAAGTCTCATACTTCCAGGTACACTGTCCACCCTGGCTCCACTAAGATGTATCACGACTTAAAAGAATTGTATTGGTGGAATAATATGAAGAGGGAGGTGGCTGATTTCATTGCCAAGTGTGCTACCAACCAACAAGTTAAGGTTGAACACCTAAGGCCCAGTGGCACATCCCAAGATATAGCTATCCCGATGTGTAAATGGGAGATGATAAATATGGACTTTGTCACTGGTCACCCGCGTTCTCGTAACTATTATGACTCAATTTGGGTCATCGTTGATAGGATGACGAAGTCTTCTCATTTCTTGCCTGTGAGGACGACTTATTCAGGAGAAGATTATGCAAGTTTGTACATACATGAGATTGTTAGATTGCATGGTACTCCGGTGTCTATTATATCCAATAGAGGTACGCAGTTCACTTCTCAGTTTTGGAGGGCCTTTCAGAAAGGTTTGGGTACGCAGGTGAACCTTAGTACCGCCTTCCATATTCAAACAGACAGGCAAGTGGAGTGCACTATTCAAACCTTGGGAGATATGTTGAGAGAATGCGTCATTGACTTCAAAGGAAGTTGGGTAGACCACTTGCCTCTCATTGAATTCGCCTACAACAATAGCTATCACTCAAGTATCCAAATGACACTGTTCGAGGCTCTTTATAGCAAAAGGTGTAGATCTCCTATCGGATAGTATGAGGTGGGCGAATCTAGGCTGTTGGGGCCAGACCTTTTACACCAAGCGATGGAGAAAGTGAAGACCATTCGGGAAAGGCTAAAGACCGTCCAAAGTCGTCAAAAGTCATATACCGATGTAAGGAGGAGAGATTTAGAATTCGATATTGGCAATTGGGTGTTCTTTAAAGTCTCTCCTATGAAGGGAGTTATGAGGTTTGGGCGTAAGGGCAAGCTCAGTCCTTGTTATATTGGCCCTTATCAGATTTTGAGAAGGATTGGGAATGTCGCGTATGAGTTGGAGTTACCTTCGAGTTTGGCATCCGTTCACCCTGTGGTTTATGTGTCTATGCTTAAAAAGTGTGTGGGCGATCATTCACTTGGGGTTCCTATAGAGGATGTCAGAGTGAAAGATTCATTGTCATACGAAAAAGTTCCCATAGAGATCTTGGACCGATAAGTGCGAAAGTTAAGGACCAAAGAGATAGCTTTGGTAAAAGCATTATAGAAGAATCAAAAAGTGGAAGAAGCTACTTGGGAATCAGAAGAGAAAATGAAGTCTAGATATCCCTTTTTGTTTGATGCTCCGGACGAAGTTAATTAAGGTACTAAATCATAGCTTATCTCCAAATTCCTTCTTATGATATTCCTGATGACTCTTTCGCTTATTATATCATGCTAGAAATGCCCTAGATAATCATTTGGGGATGAATGATCCCAAGGGGGGGATAATGTAACACCACGTAAATCCTAACGCTCCTCATTTTGCTTGTAAAACTTAGGAAAAAGAGTTTATTGGAGTTTAGGATCATTGGGGATGTTGTTAGATCAATCCGGGGAATTTTTGGGATTACGAAACGTGAAAAATATATATTTTGTGGTCCAAAAATAGTGTATTACCGCGTTAGCCCCGTGCCACAGAACACAGGGCCACGAAAAATGAATTTTGGGCTCGAACCAGTGGACCTCCGCGACAACAGCATGTCACAGAGCCTGTTCTCCGCGTTGGCCAGCATGCCACAGAGGTCAGTCTCCGCGATGTCGCCGTGTCATGGAGCTGGCCTCCGGCAGCTCCCTTTTTGATTTTCCATGCATTTTAAAGGGGCTCTTTAGTCCTTTCCTTGACCAAAAACGTCCCCCACTATTCTAAAACGATCCTAAGTCCCTAAAAACGTCCCATCCATCAAACTTATGGAACTTTTTTCTCCAAAGTTTCTTAGGACAAGAACACTTAGGGTTCAAACTTCAAAGGTCAACCTATTGAAATCCTTGAATCTCTTTCCATCAAAAAGGTACGCAGAACGATCCTACTTCAACGTATTTTCTAGAAATTTGATTTACAACCCTCACGCATACGTTTTTTTCATTATTTTGAAATATGAACTTAGGGTTGCAAGTATAGTTTTTCTTTATTTCAATGAAACCTTATGAAATCGTGATTTCCCTACCTTTTACTCGAAGTTGTTATTGTACTTATGCGTATATGAAATTGTACCAGAAAGGGGACTTGAATAAGGGGTTTTCACTTGTTTTCATAATATCTAAGTTTCAAAGAGATTCACAGATTTCGAGAGGTATTGCTACACTAACGAACCTTACGAATGATATGGAATGAGATTGAAATTACAGCTTTTCCTTATGTATACTTTATAAAATAGGCATATCGGATTGTTGACGGACCTTATGGGTCCTATATTGATAAATTGAGTGACTTGCAAGCCTTGGTATGATGATACCAATAATGGACTAAACCCTTAATGGAAGTTGCTTTATGTGTTATTGGACGATGTTTTTAAATGATATTGAGAATGGTAATAACTTGGGCTCTAAGAGAATTAGATGGTTAACAGAGAAGGTGGGAGGCTAAACGTCTCAACACCCGAAACCTATGTTTTGCCGACATAGGAATGGTTCGATCCTAATATTGGACGACCTTACCTTTTCTTCTACGAGGATGACTATGCTAGCCATATTGAATAAAAATCTCGACTCACGCGGTAAACGTGAGTTGGGGCTTTGCCGGTCGAGCATTGATCGGACCTACATGGCCCGTGGTGTTAAATGAATCTCGGTGATACCATCTAGTACAAAAGTAACAGATATAAAGTATATTGTTTTCGCCCTTGTGAAATCTACTATGAATATTTTATTGCTTATTGTATTGAAAGTGTTTGACTGACAAATTTTCAGATTTAGTATATTGTATTTATTTGAGGTTCTGTGTACCACTACATTCCACGTGCTGACCGTCTTCGGGCGGCTACATCGTTGTATGATGTAGGTTCAGAGGCACCTTCTCGTGGTACTACTCAGCACTAGAGTCGAGCAGACATGCCCAACTTTGGTGAGCCTCCATCCTTTGGAAGGCCCCTCTTATGATAGACTTTCATGGTGTTTCATTTTCTTTTTATGGTATATCCGGGGCCTTGTCCCGGATTAGATAATTTCTTTCCTTTATGGAATAGAGGCTTCGTAGACTATGTATGGATGGATTTTCATGGTTTGGTTTTGACTAACTTATATTAATTCAGACATCTTGGTACTGTGCTATTCCGCAACTCCTTAGTTATTATTGAATGTGCTTGATGCAAATTCTAAGGGGCCTTCTCAGGCCTTCACTGGTCTGGGGTGCCCGTTACGTCCGGGGCCTGGTCTTGGGTCGTGACATATCTGCTACAATAGAACAATGTAGATTACTAGCACTATTCATGTATCTTGTTCATACTTAAGTACACAAGTAGTACAGTTGTCACCATAACTAAAACCAGAAATAAAAGCAATCCAATCAATAAAAATGAAAAATATATTTTTTATGCTATGAAAAAAAAGGCTACCCGCTGTACTAAGCTCTCGCTATGCGTAGGATCCGATGAAGGACAAGACCACATGGGTCTATTGTACGCAATCTTACCCTGCATTTCTACTATAAGGTGTAACTTTTTATGCTAAGACCAAATAATAAAACCAACAACAGAAAAATTCATGCAAAAAAAAAAAAAAAAAACTGCATGCAAGTCCATTAGCAGTCAACATGTTTTAGTTGCAGGCATTTAGTTAAAACGAGGTCCAATTGATTTGCATTAAAATTCACCAGGTTTATTAACAATAATTATTTAAGTTTAATAAATACAACAATTCATAATTCCGAAAGTTAGTCGTACATATCAGACTACTATATGTATATACAACAACATTAAAATACCTAGTGAAATTCCACAAAGCTATATCTGAGGAAGGTAGAGTATACGCATATCTTATTTCTAGCTTGTGGAGGTAGAAAGATTTTTTCCAAGGACTACTATATATATTTCAGCCCCCAAAAAAGAGAATAACTAACAAAAAATAGAAATTTCCAATGGTTACCTACAAATCAATAACTATTTGCAACAGCGCAAGGATTTTTATTTGGAAAAGAAAATCTAGACAATTGGACTCATTTTGTAGCTTCACCACCTGCAAGATAGAACATTCTTAAAATCAATTATAATCATTGTGAACGGGTATATAAGTTATGAATTATAAGAAACTTGAAGTTCAATTGCCTTCATGAATTTGATTTTTGGAACTTTAAGAAAAGGAAATAATTTTGCTTTGCTGCAGAAGGGTCTGGTTGGTGGCGCTTAATTGTTTTGGGATAGCGTGGGTGATGTCGGGTACAGTAAAGGAGGTGCTATATAGCCAACCTTCAGAAGGAGGTCTATTACTGTTATTTCCAAGTAGAGAAGTCTTTCATTTGTTTGTATACGGCTATCGCTAAAAGTCATCATAAATAAGATTTAGTGCACCAATCCAGAAACAAACTGATTTGACTAGGCTCTTTATTGAAAAAAGACGAGTCAAAAAAGAACAATCAGCACTAAATTGTCTCAAAACTGCTGACTAGTTATAGAAGGCTTAGCTATTCTAAGCTCTTCACAGGTCAAATCATCAGCTTCAATGTTGATTCTTGATTCTTCATATATAAAACATGGGATTAGATACAACACGATTATATGTTATATAGTTCCCTGAAGGGCATGTATGTGGCTATTCTTCTTTATTTCTCTTTGTGAGATCAGAAGCATAGACTCGAATGCTTCCTTCATCCAAGAATGCCGACATGCTTGGATGTTCATAATACAGTTCCCTTGCTTCACTATATTTGAACCACACAAGGGAATCCAATACATAAGGATATACTATCTTAGTAAAAGTATACAAATCAAAGTGATTGAAGATCACACTAGCACAAATAAGCATATCTGGAACTTACCTATAGATGTTTGCAAATAATTTTCTCCGACCAATCATCTAGTTCTTCTGTGACACACAAAGGAAACATGTGCCCTCATAAAATGTGCTTTGGACTTTACTTTTAAACTCAAAGTACCTAAAAATCCTTGAACCTCAACCATACTAATTATCCCAGATTCCTCAAAGGTATCTCGTCAAGCTGCATCATCTAATGCCTCATCAGTTTTCCAGCTTTCCTGTAATTTCATTGCAAAAGAAAGAAAAAGAACCTTAATCCCCCATACTGCTATCGTTGCTCTTGCTGCTACATACAGAAACAAAAAAAAGACAAAATACATGTATAGAAGCTTAAAGTTGGCACCAACGGCCAAATAGACACTTTAACTATGCTAGTACCCAAATAGATACCCCTTCTTGGCAGACGTCTGCCCTCGAACCCCTGAAATCGATAAACCACTCACATGATGTACAAATGTTAATGACGTGTTAAAAAAATAAACCACAGAATGCACGTGTGATAAGAAAAGAAAAAACACCTTTAATTAAATAAAAGAAGCCTCATTAAAAAAATTAAATCTAAAAGGGAGAAAAAAAGAGAACCCTCACACTCCCATCCCCCTTCCTCTAAAAAATAGAAAGTGAAAGTAAAATAAAGTTTCAATTTCATACCCAAAGAAAAATGTTAGACTATATCCCCGAAGAATTGATGGTCGAAATCTTCTCAAGACTCCCACCCAAATCTCTCCTAAAATTAGATCTGTCAACTGGGCCGGTCTGACTCGGATCGGACCGGTAAGACCGGCCCAAATAGAGAACCGGACCGGTTGGCCCAAAACCGGAATAAGGATTCGGGTTCGTAGGCCGGAACGTGGGCTGGGCCGTCCAGACTTGGCAACCCGGGAGACCGGCCCAGTTCTGAGATCGGACCTGGCCCACCGGTGCACCGGACCGGGTATTAAATTTTTTTTTTTTTTTGTTTGATTTGGCATTTGTGGCTTTGGGACTTGGGCTGCTGACAGGCCACATGGGCCGCTGTCACTAGGCCTGTTGTGGGCCGCTGCAGGCCCTAGGCCCTAGCCTCTACAATAGCCTTTTCAGGCTATGTTGATTTAATGCCTTGGCAGCCTTTTCACTTTTCAGGCATTTGTTGAACGTTGGTCCAACAGTTACAATGCCGTTTGGGCCAACGTTCAATTCTTCTCCATTTTAAAAATTCACCCATTTTTCATACATAAATACCTTCTAAATTTCATCATTTTTATTACAAAATACTTCTCATTCTCTCTCAATTTTCTGATTTTCTCTATTGATTTCTAGCAATATCTACTTTATTATTTTGCTATGAACAACATCAAGTTGGAAAAAGTTCAAGTGTTCAATTCATCAATTTACGGTTGCTTAATTACTTGTTTGTCTCCGATAATTTGGTATAATCGTTCTATCTCTTACTTTTAATTAGTATATTGTTTGTTGAATATTCTATATACATCACAAGTATATCATATTGTGAATATTCTATATACATCACAAGTATATCATATTGTGAATATTCTATATACATCACAAGTATATCATATTTTGAATATTCTATATACATTACAAGTATATCATATTGTGAATATTCTATATACATCGCAAGTATATCATATTGTGAATATTCTATATACATCACAAGTATATCATATTGTGAATATTCTATATACATCGCAAGTATATCATATTGTGAATATTCTATATACATCGCAAGTATATCATATTGTGAATATTCTATATACATCGCAAGTATATCAGATTGTGAATATTCTATATACATCATATGTATATCATATTGTGAATATTCTATATACATCATATGTATATCATATTGTGAATATTCTATATACATCATATGTATATCATATTGTGAATATTCTATATACATCATATGTATATCATATTATGAATATTCTATATACATCATATGTATATCATATTGTGAATATTATACTATTATCAAATTTAAATTTTAAATTCAACTTTCAATGCATTGAAGTTTGAACTTTAACTTTGAAATTTGAAGTTTGAAGTGTTTGGACTTAGAAATTTAAATTTTAAAATTTTGAATTTCATATTTTCAAATTACATGATTATAAAATATAAAATACTACTACACTAGTACACTATATGATTATAAAATATAAATATATAATTCAAATTTAAAATTTAAAACGATTATAATTATATCGCACTTTAAAATTGATAACACTATATTACATGATTAGAACTCAATTTTTAAATTTTTTTAAAAAAAAGGTGGAGTGTTTGGAATGTAGTATTATTTATAGATGGAGAATATTTTGAGAAGATAGGAAGTTTTGAAATTTGAATTTCAAAGTTGAAATTTAAATAGATGGAGAATATTTTGAGAAGATAGGAAGTTTTGAAATTTGAATTTCAAAATTCAAATTTTAAATTTCAACTTTGAAAATCAAAATTTCAACTTTCAATGCATTAAAATTTGAACTTTAACTTTGAAATTTGAAGTTTGGAGTGTTTGGATTTAGAAACTTAAATTTTAAATTTTTGAATTTCAAATTTCATATTTTCAAATTACATGATTATAAAATATAAAATATTACTACACTAGTACACTACATTATTATAAAATATAAATATATAATTCAAATTTGAAATTTTAAATTTAAAACGATTAAAATTATATCACACTTTAAAATTGATAACACTACATTACATGATTAGAACTCAATTTTTAAATTTAAAATTAAAAAAAAAAGGTGAAACCCATGGACCGGCCCCCAAACCCGGCCCATGAAGGCCCACATAATCAGACCGGCCCGTTTGACAGGTATACCTAAAATTTAGGTGCATATCAAAATCTTGTAACTTCATTTCAATCCGTGAATTCATATGGTTGCATACATAACAGTTGGTTCTCATAAAACCCTCTAGGTACAATCATGAGGTATTTCAGCACAACTCACAAGAATGAATTAATTCTACTCTATGATGCATCCACGGATGTTGACACTTAAATAACATTAGGATCCCCTTTTAATGGCAGAGTGCGATATTAGTTTTATTTAAGGATTGTGGGTATATGCAACGATTTTTCTCTATTTGTCAGATGATTATTTGTATTTGAAACTCGTTTGGTACTTTGAAACCCTAGAATAAACAGATGCCTCACCCTCCCAATGCCTCTTTGTTGTGACAACTTAGGGATATATATGTTTGTCTTTGGGTTTGGCTTTGAAACTAAAACGAGAGATTACAAGGTTGTGAGGATGGCCTATGCTCATGGTGATGATCAGTACTTTTTGACACCCAAGATTGAGGTATATACACTTAGTTCAGGAATTTGGATGGAATTTGATGGTTTTATTCCAGATGTTGGTGTTGTAGAAAATTCTGGACACAACCTTGCAAATTCCTGAACTAAGTGAATGTACCTCAACCTTAGGTGAAAGAATGTACTGATTATCACCATGAGCATAGGCCATCCTCACAACCTTGTAATTTCTCATTTTAATTGAAAAGCCAAACCCAAAAACAAACATATAAGTTCCTGAGTTGTCACAACAAAGAGAAGGCATTGGGAGGGTGAGACATCTATTTATCCTAGGGTTCCAAAGTACCAAATGAATTTTATGTACAAATAAATCATCTAACAAACATAGAACACCATTGCACATACCCATAATCCTACAATAAAAATAATATCGGACTCTGCCATCAAAAGGGGATCCTAATGTTATTATAATGTCAACATCCGTGGATGCATCATAGAGTAGAATTAATTCATTCTTGTGAGTTGTGCTGAAATACCTCATGATTGTTTTTAGCTGAAATACCTCATGATGCATCATAATGTTAGTTCAGGGCTTGAAATTAGCAAGTTCAAAGATTTTGATAAGCACCAAAATTTGAGGAGAGATTTGGGTGGGAGCCTTGAGAAGATTTTGACCTATCAATTCTTCAGAGTATATAGTCTGACATTTCTCTTTTGGTATTGGCATTGAAAATTTTGCTACTTTTACTCTAACTTTCTATTGTTTAAGACGAAAGGTTAGGTGAGAGAGGTAGAGCTCTTGAAAGAGAAATTGCTTGTTGAGTGTGGGCAGGTTTTTGAAGAATTGATACTAATGAGATCTTAAAAGCAAGTTGTGATGGTAAGAGGGTAAGAGGAAGCCCTATTTATACAAGGTAAATAGATGAAAGACAAGAGTTTGTACCAAAAATAATAAATGTATGTTAATCTAGAAAAGTAAATTATTTAATGACTTGCTTAAGTTCTCTCCGTATATTTGAAAAGAAATCAAAATTTTGTTTCAGCTTAACAATCAAAAGATTTATTATAAAGGAAAAATGTTTAATAACTTGCCTAAGATCTCTCTTCATATATGGAAAGAAATCAAAATTTTGTTTGAGCTATTAACAGTCAAATGATTTATTAGAAAGGTAAAATATTAAATAACTTGCCTAAGATCTCTCCTCATATTTGAAAAGAAATAAAAAATTTGTTTGAATAGTCAAAAGATTTATTGGAAAGGCTATAGAATGTTTGATAAATTTCCTAAGATCTCTCCTCATATTTGAAAAGAAATCGAATATTTGTTTGAACTTAACAGTCAAAAGATTTATTAGAAAGGTAAAATGTTTAATAACTTGCCTAAGATCTCGCTCATATCTGGAAAGAAATCAAAAAATTATTTGAGCTTAACAATTAAAAGATTTATTAGAAAGACAAAATGTTTAATAACTTGCCTAAAATCTCTCCTCACATTTGGAAAGAAATCAATAAATTGATTGAGCTTAACAATCAAAAGATTCAGCTTGGTTTTGTGCAGTGTAACAAGGTAATTATTACGGTTTCAAACTTTTATTGAGTATCTTAAAATTAAAGAAAAGTACAATTAGTTACTTTCCGATTATCATTATTCTGTTACTTAACTGACTTATGGTAACTCGGTTTCTTTATAAGTTGGTAGGTTGATATAGAGATGATGGCATCAATTAGATATTACATAGCTAATTTGGACTTTTAGGGATGAAATACAGAAATTATATTTGGCTCGTGATAGTATGATATGTGATTTCACACAAAAATGAAGGGAATTTGAACTATCCTTTTGAAGTTGGAAAAAACATTTGCTTGCTTACTGTGAGAAATAAAGTCTTGAATTTTTTTATTGAATTGTGTGTTCTACATTATTACATTGAGACCTATTAATAGACATTACATTACAATCCTTTTTCACATAAAACACTATAAAGGTGGGTATGGTACTGGGCATTACTTATGATAGTGTAATATTGTTGACATAAACAATAGGAAGGCTAGCTTGATATAATCATGAGATGCAAGCAATGGAGCACCGTGGTGTTTTTGGAACTAAACACTCTTTTTATATTGATGATTATGAGGAAAGTAGTGTTTTGCTAGATAAAAGGGAGTTACTGTCTCCACTTGATTTATCATCTGAGGAGATGACGGGAATGATGCTGAGAAAATGACTTCTCGAAGGCGTGAAAGTTGGATCCATTATGTTATGCATCATAATACCACGGCTTTTTTTGGAGCCAAAAATATTAACAAACAAATGTTATGAAGTCAGACATACTTCTAGGGAGATGGAATATCTGCTTTCTGTTAGTCAATCCCGATTTTCTTTATCATAGCTATATATGTTGTTTAGTCTATATCATGTGTTATGATTATTATCGCGACTTTAATCAATTTGAGTGTTCCTCCATTTGTGATTTATATTGTAACCTAATTCTACCAACCCCTCTCTTTAGGAGTCAATAGTGGTCTTCTCCACTTTGCTCCCTCAAGGTTAGAGGTGCCGGTGCTTTCTGCTTGAGCTAGCTTTTTGTCAGAATCAAACGTGCTTGGCAATGCATTTCACTTTAGGTGGAGAAACTATAAGACTTTGAACCTTTTAGCTTTGAAATATTTCAGTAGCACAAAATTAATTTGAAATTATAACTATTACAGCTGAATGAGAATACATAAGTCACACCGACCACTAACAAATGGTATATTTATATTAATCAATTTTTTGGTAATTACTAGGAACAAATTTTTATTAGTTATAAACTTCTCAATCAAATATGAGATAAACCACTACCAAATTCATGTGCTTTTAACTTTAATTAATCTTCTTAAGCTTCATGCTTAAGTCCAAATATCTGCTGCATTAGCACCATCTATGTATCTCTTTGATACTCAAGTACACAAGTTGTACATATACGTGTTACCATAAACCAAAACCAAAATCAAAACCAAAACCAAAACCAAAACAAAAAATATATAGGAAATTCCCATCAGCCAAAACCAAAAATATAATTTTTTATGCTATGAAAAATGATAAAAAAAAAAACAACAATAGAAATATTCATGCAAAAACAAAAACCTTCATGCAAGTCCATCAGCAGTCGCCAGTCAGCACATTTAATTGGTGTGCATATAGATGATATGAGGTCCAAATTGATTTGCATTAGCTGATTTTCTAAGTGAATGCTAATAAGAATAATAATTATCTGAATTTAATAAATATAACGATCCACAATTTAGAAAGTTAGAGATATGCAGCTGACTACTATATGTATATCAGCCACCAAAACAAGAATAGTGAACAACAAATTAAATAGTACTTTGCAACGTTTACCTACATACTCAGTAAATAATTGCAGCAGTGCAAGAATTTTTATTTGGAAAAGAAAATCTAGACTATTGGACTCATTTTGTAGCTACATCCCTTGCAAGATAAACATTCTTCACATCAATCATAGTCATTCAGAATGGGTATATAAGTTACGCACTATAAGAAGCTTGAAGTTCAATTGCCTTATTCATGAATTTGAGTTATCAAATTTTAAGAAAAGGAAATATTTTTTCTTTGATGCAGAACGGTTTTCAAGTATCATCTCATGCCCAATTAAATAAGTTCTACAACTTTTCTTTCCAAGTAGACAAGTCTTCCATTAGTTTGCGTACGGCTATCGCTAAAATGTCATCATAAATTAGATTTAGTTCAAAATCCAGCAACAAACTGATTCAACTAAGCTCTTTATCGAAAGAAGATGAGTCAAGAAAAAATCAGCATTAAATTGTCTCAAAACTGATCACTAGATATAGATATTTGATTTGTATTGATTTTCTTTCCTTTTTAGGATATGTAAATTTAGCTAATTAAACCCCAACAGCTTGATGGAACAATCAAGACGAGTTTTCTCTCAAACTCTTTCTTCTCACATGGTATCAAAGCTTGTATAGTGAGAGAATAAGAATAAAATACGAGACCAAATTTGCAGCATTTTTCTGGCAAAACCACCATTCCGTGATTCCAACACTTTCCAGGGGTACTGTGCATACACCATTACCACCATTATGATCGAAATCTTGCATGAACTCACCCCAAATATTATGTCACAACACACCACTTCTAGGTCCAGATCTCTGGTGTCACACAATTGACTGACTTTTTAAAAAAACAACAGACGTTCATTCTTTATTTTTTTTTCAAAAATGCATGGTGTTGGAAATAATAATTCAAAGTTGGAGTAGGAATCCCAAGTTGTTTAGGATTTGATTTTTGTTATTTATTTAATTCAAGTTTAGTTAGGATTTGTTTGTCCTAGTTTATATTGGAATAGGTTTTCTAGTCCTAGTTTAATTTGGCTTTCTAGTATTATAAATAGGGATGAATTGTTACATAATTTCATGTAAGGAGAATTATTTGAGATTATGAATAAAATATTTTCCTTCAAATTGGTATCAGAACTTCTACGATCTTCGTAGAGAATTAACAGCTTTCGTTGTCGGTGGGCGGCGACAACCAATGTATGTCGCCCGTCTAGCCAATGATATATACAAATGTCAGGTCAATGATATATGCATGAAAAACAATCATGCTGAGAGAAAAGAATGACAAAAATATTGCAGGTTTAAAGAAGTGCAAACAAATATGCACAAGGAAAAAAAAACTTTTCTAAAAGACGGAGAGAAGTGAACAAAAAAGAAAATTAAAAGTTGATTACAAGAGAATCGATAAAATAGAGTGGATGACAAAGTGCATCAACGAGAGTTGGAGAAAAGTGCTCCAACAATAGAATATTGAAGAGAAGTGCATCAACTTTTGGAAGTTGGAGAAAAGTGCTCCAACACAACCAAGAAAAAAAATATCGGGTGTTGAAGAGAAGTGCTTCAACTATTAGAAGTTGGAGAGAAGTGCTCCAACACAACCAAAAAAAAAATATTGAGAGTTGGAGAGAAGTGCTCCAACAAAATTGAAGATTGAAGTGAAATGCTTCAACAATTGAATGTTGATGAGAAAGTGCATCAACGATTCAATATTGGAGAGAAAGTGCTCCAACACAAACACGAAATTGAAGATTGGAGAGAAAGTGCTCCAATACAACAACCATGACAACAACAAAATGGTAAGAGTATACAACTTTGAATTACGGGAGGATGTTGAACATAATAATTCAAAGTTGGAGTAGCAATCCCAAGTTGGTTAGAATTTGATTTTTGGTATTTATTTAATTCAAGTTTAGTTAGGATTTGTTTGTTCTAGTTTATATTAGAATAAGTTTTCTAGTCCTAGTTTAATTTGTCTTTCTTCTATTATAAATAGGGATGTCATGTTACATAATTTAATGTAAGGAGAATTATTTGAGTTTATGAATAAAATATTTTCCTTTAAATTGGTATCAGAGCTTCTACAATCTTGGTAGAGAATTAAAAACTTTCGCTGCCGGTGGGCAGCGATAGATAATGTATAACGCCCGTCTGGCCAATGATATATTGAAAAATGTCGGGCCAATGATATATGCATGAAAAATAATCATGCTGAAAAAAAAGACTGACAAAAATATTACAGGTTTAAAGAAGTGCAAACAAATATGCATAAGAAAAAAAAACTTTTCTAAAAGACGGAGAGAAGTGGACAAAAAATAAAATTAAAAGTTGATTACAAGAGAATCGACAAAATAGAGTGTTGATGACAAAGTGCATCAATGAGAGTTGGAGAAAAGTGCTCCAACAATAGAATGTTGAAGAGAAGTGCTTCAACTTTTGGAAGTTGGAGAGAAGTGCTCCAACACAACCAAGAAAAAAAATATCGGGTGTTGAAAAGAAGTGCTTCAACTATTAGAAGTTGGAGAGAAGTGCTCCAACACAACCAAAAAAATATATTGAGAGTTGGAGAGAAGTGCTCCAATAAAATTGAAGATTGAAGTGAAATGCTTCAACAATTGAAGGTTGATGAGAAAGTGCATCAACGATTCAATATTGGAGAGAAAGTGCTCCAACACAAACACGAAATTGAAGATTAGAGAGAAAGTGCTCCAATACAACAACCATGACGACAACAAAAAGGTAAGAGTATACAACTTTGAATTACGGGAGGATATTGAAAATAATAATTCAAAGTTGGAGTAGGAATCCCAAGTTGTTTAGAATTTGATTTTTGGTATTTATTTAATTCAAGTTTAGTTAGGATTTGTTTGTTCTAGTTTATATTAGAATAAGTTTTCTAGTCCTAGTTTAATTTGGCTTTCTGCTATTATAAATAGGGATGTCATGTTACATAATTTAATGTAAGGAAAATTATTTGAGTTTATGAATAAAATATTTTCCTTTAAATTGGTATCAGAGCTTCTACGATCTTGGTAGAGAATTAAAAACTTTCGCTGCCGGTGGGCAGCGATAGATAATGTATATCGCCCATCTGGCCAATGATATATTGAAAAATGTCGGGCCAATGATATATGCATGAAAAATAATCATGCTGAGAGAAAAGACTGACAAAAATATTACAGGTTTAAAGAAGTGCAAACAAATATGCATAAGAAAAAAAAACTTTTCTAAAAGACGGAGAGAAGTGAACAAAAAAGAAAATTAAAAGTTGATTACAAGAGAATCGACAAAATAGAGTGTTGATGAAAAAGTGCATCAATGAGAGTTGGAGAAAAGTGCTCCAACAATAGAATGTTGAAGAGAAGTGCTTCAACTTTTGGAAGTTGGAGAGAAGTGCTCCAACACAACCAAGAAAAAAAATATCGGGTGTTGAAGAGAAGTGTTTCAACTATTAGAAGTTGGAGAGAAGTGCTCCAACACAATTAAGAAAAAACATATCGGGACTTGGAGAGAAGTGCTCCAATAAAATTGAAGATTGAAGTGAAATGCTTCAACAATTGAAGGTTGATGAGAAAGTGCATCAACGATTGAAGATTTGAGAGAAAGTGCTCCAACACAAACACGAAATTGAAGATTGGAGAGAAAGTGCTCCAATACAACAACCATGATGACAACAAAAAGGCAAGAGTATACAGCTTTGAATTACGGGAGGATGTTCGAAATAATAATTCAAAGTTGGAGTAGGAATCCCAAGTTGTTTAGGATTTGATTTTTGGTATTTATTTAATTCAAGTTTAGTTAGGATTTGGTTGTCCTAGTTTATATTGGAATAGGTTTTCTAGTCCTAGTTTAATTTGGCTTTCTATTATTATTAATAGGGATGCCATGTTACATAATTTCATGTAAGTAGAATTATTTGAGTTTACGAATAAAATATTTTTCTTCACGTGGAAACTATAAAAAGTGTTTTTATTTTTTATAAGAAACCGACGGACTCCCTAGATTTTTCCTTATGAAAATGAAGGGACTGACGATTTTGAAGTGCGAAATTGTGGTTGAGGAGTATAAATAAAAAACAATGGAAGTATTTCATCAAAGAGCATGTGAGATCTAGTGGTCAAATTGTTCAATGTCATAGAAATACTTCGGTTCAATTCTAAGCTATTACATTTTTTATATATACTTATGAAAAATTGACGGACAAGACCTATGCAGTCCATCGGCTTTTTTTCCAGAACATTAACAATTTCTTATTTAAGAAAATTGACGGACATACCTCGATTATAACCGAGGCAGTCCATCGATTTCCTAAAATCTGCCACCATTCTCATAATGATGGACTCAGTGAAATGACATGTTCCATCATTTCTGAAAATATCTGCGATCAAGGTAGGTGCCTCTCAATTCGTAATAAGAGTTAGGATTAATTCTTTAGTATGAGAGTACATTTGGTATGTACTAAGGTCTTACAATATTCTTATCACAAAGTTAAGTTGAAAGCTTCTTTACCGATTTAGTTTCGGGCTAAGTTCAAACTAGGGTCAACTTCAAACGTATATTCCTCCTAGAATATAAATATTTAGGGGTCCCTATACCCACCAGATTAAAGATCTCTGAGTCTTCTTTCCAATGCCACCAACCGTTCGTCAATCCACTTCCCGAGTAAAAAGTTATGACTGTTTTACTGAAGATTGTCCGTGCTGAAAAATTGAGTCTGCTGTAGCGGGATTTAGGTTGCTATAGCGGTACTGCCGTAGCGGTTGGCAATCCGCTATAGTGGAATGATGGAACCAAAAATCCCAGAAATGGGTTTTATAATTCCGTTCTCCCTTTTTTAGTCAAAAATAGACAAGGGTTGCTCCAAAAACCCTTTGCTGCTCCAAAGCTTGGGAGCAATGGGGAGGGGAGATTCTAGCTAAAAGGGAGCGAAACCATAGATTTCGGGCCTGTGATCCATCAAGGAACGCCTTCGTGGAGCCAAAAATTGCACTGTGCAGCTGCTTTGCATCCAAGTAGGCAATATTTTCTTTATTGAGTAGATTGACCTGCTTCCATTTCGTACTTGTTGTATAGATTGAAAGGGAGAATCGATGCCTAGGCCTTCGGACACAGAGTCGGGAGGAGAATTGTTGGTTGAATTGGATAAACTAAAGATGGTTGATTTGTATAATGTGTTGTAATAATCTGGCCTGTTATGCTTAATTAGGTAGGGTATGAAAATACAATTCAGGGGCTATAATGTAGGGAAGGTTCGGGGAACCGAAAGGGTTTGGTAATTAAATATCTGTGAATGGAACGAAAGTTCCAGGAAATAAATTGGTATAAAAAGTAGAATATCATAAATGGCGGTATTACCAAGGTTAGGGGAGGTTTCTCCATGTTGTATTTCGGTCCTAGGAGGAGAGTAAGGAATAGGTGTATCTACTAGAGTGTGTTAAGGGGTGAATCGGGGTTAGTCTTTGGAAGGGATTTCAAGGTTAAGATTATGTACTCGGAATGGGGGTAGGTTAGGGTTATTTATTTCCTGTATGCATTGTATTTTTGTGTACTTTTGCCTAAGTATTTGTATGGTTTGCATTGCTCAGAGAATGATTTAGGAATGTCCAAAAGTCCTGTTTTCAGTCTTGTAAAATGATCTGGTGTTATTGCTTGTTGGTTTACAAGTGTATTTTGTTCATTGTGTGTGACTGATTGGATTTCTGTGTGACATTTGGTTGGCTTGAGTACCACGCCTGGTACAGGTTACTTATTGGTTGGCTCGGGTACCACGCCTGGTACAGGTTACTTATTAGTTGGCTCAGGTACCATGCCTGGTACAGGTTACTTATTGGTTGGTTCGGGTACCACGCCTGGTACAGGTTACTTATTGGTTGGCTCGGGTACCACGCCTGGTACAGGTTACTATTTGGTTGGCTCGGGTACCACGTCTGTTACGGGATTGTTTATTATTTTGGTTGTATTTCTTTTGATGGTTCTATGAGTAGACCGAGTTGTGTTTATGATTTGTGATATTTCATATGGTACTTGAGAGGCCGAGTTGTTCAATTAAATGTGGGGGGTGGTCTTGGGATAGACCGGGCATTGCATGTAAACACTTAGGTGTTGGTCTAGCGATCTTTGATTGGTCCGGGTAATGAAAAAGGGTAAATGTCATGTTTATTATTATTGTTGAATGATTGTTGAACCTGTCCCCTGTGGTTGATAAGTCAAAAGGTAGACTGAGAGTCTGGAATTATACTACTAGCTGTTATTATATGTTGTACTACTTTACTCAGTGCAGGTGTACTATTTGTTCTTTACATGTTGGGTTCCTGAGAGGGCCGAGATTTATTATTATTTGGTGCATAGTTGTAATGACCCTTCTGGTCATTTACGTGTTTTCGCCTTTCTTGTACCGTTAGAGCTTGCTTGTAGCAGTCCCAAGTCATTTAAGGCTTGTCGGGACCGGTAGTTTGGTACCCGAGCCATTTGTTTGGTCTTTATGGTCGTATGATAAGATTTGAAGTCAAGCAAGTCGGCAAAAGTTATCGTAAGTTTCTTTAATAAATTTTCTGAACTTTGAGTCAAATGTCTCAGAGCTTTTCTCTCAATATATAAAGATTTAAAAGTCCCCCAACCTACCAAATCGAAGGTCTACGAGTCTAGTTTCCAACTCACAAAACCTCATGTGAAGCCAATCTTGGAGTAAAAAGTTATGACTGTTTTACCGCGGACTGTCTGGCCAGAAACCGGGTCACGAACCGGGTCGGGTCAAAATCGATTTAAAGCTTCAATTCACATTTTAAAACGCCAAAACAGTTCTGAAACAGAGAGAAAACATAAGGGAGGGTTCCAAGAGAGTTCTTGAGTGATCAAGGTGCGTCTTTGGTGATTTCTATCGCTAAAGTTTGCCCCCCGTGCCTAGAAACGCGATCTCTACGCGTGTCAACCATTTTCCCCCATCGATAAACCACGTTTGGAGCTGGTTTCAAAAGTTAGGACTTGGTATTGCTTGGTGGTTATTCAAGCTTTACACTTGGTTTGCTAAGGTAACCATCTCAGAGCTCTTTTATGATCGTTTTTATGAGGTTCTACGGACGTTTCATCAAGTTATGATCCTTTTGGGAAATCTGCCGATTTAAGCTTAATTATGAATTGTTTATAGGTGAGTATAATATGTGTATATATAGTGTTTGCAAAGCTTAGGACTTGGTATTGCTTGGTGGTTATTCAAGCTTTACACTTTGTTTGCTAAGGTAACCATCTCAGAGCTCTTTTATGATCATTTTTATGAGGTTCTACGGATGTTTCATCAAGTTATGATCCTTTTGGGAAATCTGCCGATTTAAGCTTAATTATGAACTGTTTATAGGTGAGTATAATATGTGTATATATAGTGTTTGCAAAGCTTAGGACATAAGGAACAATTTCCATGAAGAAACTATGGGCATTCGGACGTTCGTTGGAAGGTATTTTTGTCATTTCGGAGCTTCTTGGAGTGGTTCGAGCTTGGACATCGTCCTCCTAGCAGCTTGTCATCGGACGGCAGGTAGGTTATGGTTTAAACTCCCTAGACTTAGCATATATCAGATAAAATTGTACTAGCTGGCAACATTGGGTTGGATTATTAGGTTGGTACCACAGACCTCGACCGCTTTATTCATGTCCGCCTACTTTTGTTCCTACGATGCTTGTAGTACTTGCCGATATGTTTTATTTACCCTTGTGGTCCTGTGATTCCTTGTTGACTCTGGAACATAGAAGGTGGGTTGTTGGGAATGTCCGCGAGTCCCGCACATAGAAATATCCTTCTAGGCTGGTTATGTTTGCTGAGTAGCTGTGGGCCTATGCAGGGTCGATAGGTTGATTGTGAGCTGTTGGGCAGCTATTGTGTTTGATCATACCATTTCCAGCATATAAATAGGTTTTATCTATGTTTTACTACGATTTTGGCTTCGGGTCTATTGACGCTATTCTCTAAACCTTTTATGGCCCTGGGGGCCCGTTTTTGATGAAAATGAATTGGGAATGATTTGATTTAACTTGTGAATATTCTTGGGGTAAAAAAATGTCAAATTATGATTTCTATTACCAGTTTTACTATTAATGCTAGACTCGGCAGGGTCGGGGTGCTAGTTGAGTTTTCTTATCATTTGAGATGATTTTAGCCTTGGTCGGACCGAGCACCTGAGATGATTTTCTACTGTTTAGACTCGGTTATGCCCGGGAAACCTTGGAGAGGTTTTTGAGATATTTTCCCATTACTTTAGTCCTGGACAAGGTATGGGCATGCATATTTGAGACAGGGTCTCTATCTTGAACCCGAACTTGCTTCCGGATGACATGTTTTGATACTGAGTTTTAGTATAGGGTCCGGGACCTCCATGGAACTTGCCATCTGGGCCTGGGGATTTGGGCTACGTGTGCCGGAGAAAGGGTATACGGCGGAGTAGAGGTATACGGGCAGTGTCCTTCCATGGAACCTACCTGCTGGTCCCGATCGGCACTGGAGTGGGTACATACAGAGATACCATTTCACTTGAGATCTTCATGCATCATATCATTCTTTTTTGAGGCTCCACCCTTATTTGCTGTTTGTTTATTGTACGCTCCGATAGTATGGGATGCCGAAGGGTTTGTTTTCACTTGTTTGTGTTCCTCAGTTTTATGGGCGACCCGGGGACTGTAGGTACACTCTTGTTAGTTATTTACAGAATTGTTCCCTGCTACGGCTAGGTTGTTGGTTTCTGGATTTGAGATTGATATGATTAGTTGATCTTTGATTTCTGTTTTCCCGAGCATGTCTATCTCTACTCTTCGCCCCCTTTTCCTTATACTTGAGGTTACCAGTATACTATCCATTTCTAGAACTTATTATGTATATACTATTGTTGCAAGGATCCCAGGTGCGTTATTTGTTACTTTCACCTGTGCCTGTGTGTATATATCCTACTTGCTAGCCTTGTGTGTAGTTCTGTTGACTTCCCTCTGGGCTAGTTCCTGTGTACCTTTTGTTGATTTCTGTGACTACTTGCTTCTATTCTGTTTATTACTACGCTTTTATCTTATATGTGCCCAATCGGCCTATGATACCTACTGGGTACCTTATGCTTCACATTTGGTGCTCATCCTACCCCCTGCATCTTTTGCTGCAGATCCTAGCGTGGGACATCATTACTAGATCATTGTGATTCGTGCTTGTAGATCTTTTGGGGACTACTTCAGACTGAGGGTGAGCTCTTGGCGACCGGAGCTTAGCTTTAGTTTATCTTTTGCTTTATGTACTCTATTACCATTTGGAGACATTTGTATATGTTGTTTTGGATCGTTTGTACTCCTTATATGTAGTTCTGGCTCTATACTATGATACCAGGTCTTGGGGTTTGGTTTAGTTTCCGCATATGTATATATATATTTCTGTTATCTATTCTCTTCATCTTGTTCCCTTACTTTTACTTATTAAACTGTTCTTTCGCTTATTTGTTAGATAGTAGCCTATTACTAACTGTCCTGGGCTACGGGGATTGGTTCGCCTACTGGGGGTTGTAGGTGCCATCATGACCGAGAAATTAGGTCATGACAGCTTGGTATTAGAGCTCTAGTTTCACTGGTGTCATCAGTATAAGAGCCAATGTCTAGTAGAGTCCTGTAGATCAGGGGGGAGACGTACGTACCTAATCTTTGAGAGGCTATAATGACATCTTAGGAAATACGACTTTTTCATTACTTCTGTCTCATGCGTAGTACTTCTAAAGTTTCTTGAAATCTCATTGTTCTACTTCATTCTTCCGCAGATGGTTCATACGAGAGCATCAACATCAGGCGGAGATGAGCCCCCGACTCCAGCTAGAGGTCGAGGATGCCCTCGAGTAGCGGCACCTGCTAGAGCTGCTAGAGTTGAGATAGAGTGGCCTTCTGAGGTAGTACATACATCCGCTCAGGGGGCAGCCCTGGGTGCACAGAGTTCAGGAGCGCATCCTGCTACTGTGCCCCCCATGCGGAGGTAATTTCGGTCCCATCTGTTGCACAACCTTTTGCTGCTCGCCCAGCTATGACAGAGTCGGAGCAGAAGGTGTTGGGTAGGTTTTTGAGGTTAGCACCTCCGAGGTTTGATGGTACTTCTGGATAAGACCCACATGACTTTATTACTACCTGTGAGGAGATGTTGCACCATTTGGGTTTGTTGGAGGCTCACGGGGTTGATTATACTACATATCAGCTGGAGGGTCCAGCTAAGTTATGGTGGAGGGCACAGGTTGCTCGCAGATCTTCTACATCGCCTTCTTTGACTTGGTCTGAGTTTTATGAGGCCTTTATGGCCAAGTTCTTGCCTATGATTGATTGTGAGTGTCGCAGGGAGCAGTTTACTCACCTTATGCAGGATTCTACAACTGTCTCGGAGTATGAGACCCATTTTCATCAGCTAGCACCATTTGGATCTATGATCATTCCTACCGAGGCAGATAGGATTCGTAGATTTGTATGGGGTTTGAGGCCAGAGATTAGGCAGCCAACTGAGATATTGGTTGCCGGTGGTCGATCATTTCAGGCTATCGCAGACTATGCTCGTACTGTGGAGGACTTACAACGACATGATCAGGGGGCCAGAGATAAGAGGCCTAGACATCAGGGTGGCTACAATGGTTCCAGATATGGTGGTAGGGGTTCAGGCCAGTGGGGCTGGGGTTATCAGCCACAACAACACCAGGGTCAGGACAGTCGACCGGTTCAGGCTTCCCTTTAGACTTCCGGTAGTACCCAATTCGAGCAGGGTCAGAGCAGCCATCAAGGTTATAGCGGCCAGTCTTTGAGGGGTACAGTTTCTGGGGCATCAGACCATGGTGGTCATACAGGATCTGATGGTTTATCCCGACCGAGTAGGCCGCCAGGGGCTTGTTTTACTTGTGGTGTGATTGGTCATTTTACTAGAGATTGCCCTCAATAGGGTACAGTTTAGCAGGCCGAGCCTTTACGAGCAGTTCAGCCTCTGGATAGAGGGGGTGGTCATCAGGCTAGGGGTGGTGCTCCGCGTGGCAAAACAGGTGGTAGGGATGGCGATCGGGCAGGTAGAGGTCATCATCAGTTCTATGCGGTCCCTGGGAGACCGGAGGCAGAGGACTCGGATACTGTGATCACATGTATGATTTCTGTATTCCATCAGTCTGCTATGGCTTTAATTGATCCTGAATTCACTTGTTCATATGTGTCTGCCTACTTTATGCCTTGTTTGGGGTTGGCTAGTGAGCCATTATCTATTATTGTTTCTGTTTTGACCCTAGTAGGCGATTCTTTAGTAGTGGATCGGATTGTGAGATCCTGCGTGATATCCGTTAGTGATTTGGAGACTTGGGGTGATTTTATGATACTTGATATGTTAGATTTTGATGTGATACTGGGCATGGACTGGTTATCCCCTTATCATGCGGTTTTGGATTGTTATGCCAAGACCATTACCATAGCCATGCCCGGTGTATTCCTGGTTGTGTGGCAGGGTTCTGTTGGCCGCACACCATCTGGGATCATCTCTTGTCTTCGAGCTAGGAAGTTGATTTCCCATAGGTGTTTAGCTTATCTAGCATATGTCTGAGATGCTAGTGCTGACCTTACGTCTCCTGAGTTTGTTCTTGTGGTTAGAGACTTCCTCGATATGTTTCCTATTGACCTGTCAGGCCTTCCACCTGAGAGATATTGATTTTGCTATTGAGTTAGAGCTGGGCACCAGGCCCATTTCTATTTCTCCTTACCGTATGACTCCGGCTGAGTTGAGGGAGCTTAAGGAGCAGCTCTAGGATCTGTTAGCTAAGGGGTTTATTAGATCGAGTGTGTCACCTTGGGGTGCTCCTGTTCTCTTCATGAAGAAGAAGGATGGGTCGATGCACATGTGTATTGATTATCGGCAGCTGAATAGGGTGACAGTGAAGAATAGGTATCCGATGCCGAGGATTGATGACTTATTTGACCAGTTTCAGGGTTCAATCGTGTTTTCGAAGATTGATTTGAGGTTCGTCTACCATCAGTTGAGGATAGGGCGGAGGACATCCCTAAGACAACATTCAGGACACGTTATGGCCATTATGAGTTCCTGGTAATGTCTTTTGGGTTGACTAATGCCCCCGCAACCTTTATGAACTTGATGCACAGGGTTCTTGGCCCGTATTTGGACTCATTTGTCATAGTTTTTATAGGCGACATCTTGGTATACTCACGTAGTAGAGATGAGCATGAGCAGAACTTAAGGGTTATACTCCATATTTTGAGAGATCATCGGCTTTATGCCAAGTTCTCAAAGTGCGAGTTTTGGCTTGAGTCAGTTACATTCCTAGGGCACGTGGTGTCTATGGATGGGATTAGGGTTGATCCGGGAAATATTTCAGCTGTTTGTGATTGGCCTAGACCTACTACTGTTACTGAGGTCCGCATATTTATTGGGTTAGCAGGTTACTACAGATGCTTCATTCAGGGATTTTCTTCCATAACAGCACCCTTGACTATGCTGACCAGGAAGGATATACCATTTCAGTGGTCGGATCAGTGCGAGGATAGCTTTCAGAGGCTTAATGCCTTATTGACTTCAACTCCAGTTTTGACTTTGCCGGTTGAGGGTCAGATCTTCTCCATGTATTGTGATGTTTCCGGGGTTGGTCTTTGTTGTGTGTTGATGAAGCAGGGTCGAGTGATAGCATATGCATCGAGATAGCTGAAGGTTCACGAGTGTAACTACCCCACTCATGAGTTAGAGTTGGCGGCGGTAGTTTTCGTGCTCAAGATCTGGAGGCATTACCTATATGGAGTTCACTGTGAGATCTTCACTGATCACCGTAGTCTTCAGTAAGATCTTCACTGATCACCGTAGTCTTCAGTATATCACGAGTCAGCGAGAGCTGAACTCGAGGTAGAGGAGATGGGTCGAGTTACTGAAGGACTATGACTTCACTATTCTATATCATCCGGGCAAGGCAAATGTGGTAGCGGATGCCTTGAGCCGGAAGGCGGTGAGTAGGGGTAGCCTAGCTTCTCTTTCAATTTCAGAGCGACCGTTGGCCTTGGACATCAAGTCCTTGGCTAACCGTTTGGTTAGGCTTGACTTGTCAGATCCTAGCAGAGTTCTCGCCAGTGTTGATGTTCGTTCTACTTTGATTGATCAAATTCAGAGCCGTCAGTTTGAGTATCAACAGTTGTGTGACCTTCCTGATCAGGGTATTCAGGGTGAGGCCAGCCGGGCTACTTTGGGTTCTGATGGTATTCTGAGATTCGATGGTCGACTTTGTGTTCCGAGGGTTGGTGACTTAATTCAGTTGATACTTCATGAGGACCATTTTTCTAGATATTCTATTCATCCGGGCACCACAAAGATGTATAGAGATTTGAGGCAGCTTACTGGTGAAGTGATCTGAAGCGGGACATGGCAGAGTTTGTATCTCGGTGCTTGAACTGTCAGCAGGTTAAGTTCGAGCACATGAGACCTGGTGGTTTGATGCAGCGACTTTCCATTCCTGAGTGGAAGTGGGAAGGGATTACTATGGACTTCGTTGTTGGTTTACCTCGTACTTCTCATGGGTTTGATTCCATATGGGTGATTGTTTATAGGTTGACTAAGTCAACACATTTCTTGCTGGTTCAGACTTCTTATGGTGCAGAGAGGTTAGCTCAGATCTACCTTCGCGAGATTGTTCGGTTGCACGGGGTCCCAACTTCTATCATTTTAGACAGCGACACTTAGTTCATATCTCAGTTCTGGAGGGCTATTCAGCGAGATTTGGGTACAGAGGTTCATCTTAGTACTGCTTTCCACCCTCAGATAGATGGCCAGTCCGAGAGGACCATTCAGGTCCTGGAGGACATGGTTCGGGCCTGTGTTTTTGACTTTGGAGGTTCGTGGGATCAGTTTGTGCCTTTGGCTGAGTTTGCTTATAATAATAGTTTCCATTCGAGCATCGGCATGGCACCTTTTGAGGCCTTGTATGGTAGGCATTGCAGATCACCGATTGGTTGGGTTAATGGTTTCGAGTCGAGGCCACAGAGCACAGATTTACTTCGGGATTCCTTAGACCAAGTTAGAGTGATTCAGGATAGACTTCGGGCAGCCCAAATAGGTAGAAGAGCTGTGCTGATCATAGTCTTCGTGCCTTAGAGTTCAGTGTTGATGATTTGGTATTTATCTGTGTATCGCCCATGAAGGGTGTGATGAGATTTGGTAGGTGGGGAAAGCTTATCCCCAGGTATATTGGGCCGTTCGAGATTCTCCAGAGGGTTGGTAGTGTTGCCTATCTGTTAGCTTTGCCTCTGATGTTTTCAGCTATGCACCTAGTTTTTCATGTATCGATGTTGCGGAGGTATGTTCCAGACGAGTCTCATGTGTTACAGTGGGACTCAGTTCAGTTGGATGAGAGTTTAGCCTTTATTGAGGAGCCGGTAGCTATTTTGGCCAGAGATGTCAGAAGATTTAGGTCTCGAGAGATCCCGATTGTCAAGGTTCAGTGGAGGCATCCTCAGTTAAAGAGGCTACCTGAGAGACCGAGAGAGATATGGGGGCTTAGTATCCGCAGATGTTTGATCCTTCAGGTAATTCCTTGTTCTTGACTTTCGAGGACGAAAGTCTTTTTAGTAGTGGATGATGTAATGACCCTTCTGGTCATTTACGCGATTTTGCCTTTCTTGTACCGTTAGAGCATGCTTGTAGCAGCCCCAATATATTTAAGGCTTGTCGGGACTGGTAGTTCGGTGCCCGAGCCGTTTGTTTGGTCTTTATGGTCGTATGATAAGTTTTGAAGTCAAGCAAGTCGGCAAAAGTTATCGTAAGTT
Organism: Jaltomata sinuosa; assembly: GCA_003996215.1. Classification (NCBI taxonomy): domain Eukaryota; kingdom Viridiplantae; phylum Streptophyta; class Magnoliopsida; order Solanales; family Solanaceae; genus Jaltomata; species Jaltomata sinuosa. The sequence goes on from QJPP01004318.1 coordinate 38,729, forward strand.
TCTTTAATAAATTTTCTAAACTTTGGGTCAAATGTCTCAGAGCTTTTCTCTCAATATATAAAGAGTTAGAAGTTTCCTGACCTACCAAATCAAAGATATACGAGTCTAGTTTCCAACGCACAAAACCTCACATTAAGCCGATCTTGCAGTAAAAAGTTATGACTATTTTACCGCGGACTATCTGGCCAGAAATCGGGTCGCGAACTGGGTCAGGTGAAAATCTATTTAAAGCTTCAATTCACGTTTTAAAACGCCAAAACAGTTCTGAAACAGAGAGAAAACATAAGGGAGGGTTCTGAGAGAGTTCTTGAGTGATCAAGGTGCGTTTTTGGTGATTTCTATCGCTAAAGTTTGCCCCCGTGCCTAGAAATGCGATTTCTACGCGTGGCAACCATTTTCCCCTTCGATAAACCACGTTTGGAGCTGGTTTCAAAAGTTAGGACTTTGTATTTCTTGGTGGTTCTTCAATCTCTACACTTGGTTTGCTAAGGTAACCATCTCGGGGCTCTTTTATGATCATTTTTATGAAGTTCTACGGACGTTTCGTCAAGTTATGATCCATTTGGGAAATTTTCCAATTTAAGATTAATTATGAACTGTTTATAGGTGAGTATAAGCTGTGTATATATAGTGTTTGCGAAGCTTAGGACGTAAGGAACAATTTCCGTGAAGAAACTATGGGTATTCAGACGTTCGTTGGAAGGTATTTTTGTCATTTCGGAGCTTCTTGGAGTGGTTCGAGCTTGGACATCGTCGTCCTAGCAGCTTGTCATCGGACGGCAGGTAGGTTATGGTTTAAACTCCCTAGACTTAGTATATATCGGATAAAATTGTACTAGCTGGCATCCTTCGGTTGGATTATTAGGTTGGTACCACAGACCTCGACCGCTTTATTAATGTCCGCCTACTTTTGTTCCTCCGATGCTTGTAGTACTTGCCGATACGTTTTATTTACCCTTGTGGTCCTGTGAGGCCTTGTTGACTCTGGAACAAAGAAGGTGGGTTGTTGGGAATGTCTGTGAGTCCCGAACATAGAAATATCCTTCTAGGCTGGTTATGCTTGCTGAGTAGCTGTGGGCCTGTGCAGGGTCGACAGGTTGATTGTGAGCTTTTGAGCAGCTATTGTGTTTGATCATACCATTTCCATGCATATAAAGAGGTTTTATCTATGTTTTAATACAGTTTTGGCTTCGGGCCTACTGGCACTATTATCTAAACCTTGTATGGCCTCGGAGGCCCATTTTTGATGAAAATGAATTGGGAATGGTTTGATTTAACTTGTGAATATTCTTGGGATAAAAGAATGTCAAATTATGATTTCTATCACCAGTTTTACTATTAATGCTAGACTCGGCAGGGCCGGGGTGGTAGTTGAGTTTTCTTACTACTTGAGATAATTTTAGCTTCGGTCGGACCGAGCACCTGAGATGATTTTCTATTGTTTAGACCCGGTTACGCCCGGGCAACCTTGGAGGAATTTTTGAGATATTTTCCCATTACTTTAGTCCTAGACAGGGTCTGGGCATGCATATTCGAGACTGGGTCTCTATCTTGAACCCAAACTTGCTTCCGGATGACATGTTTTGATACTGAGTTTTAGTATGGGGTCTGGAACCTCCATGGACCTTGACATCTCGGCCTGGGGCTTCGGGCTACATGTGCCGGAGGATGGGTATACGACGGAGTAGAGGTATACGGGCAGTGTCCTTCCATGGAACCTACCTGCTGGTCCCGATCGGCACCGAAGGGGGTACATACAGAGATACCATTTCACTTGAGATCTTCATGCATCATATCATTCTTTTTTGAGGCTCCACCCTTGTTTGTTGTTTGTTTATTGTACGCTCCGGTAGTATGGGATACAGGAGGGTTTGTTTTCAATTATTTGTGTTCCTCGGTTGTATGGGCGGGCGGGGGACTGTAGGTACACTCTTGTTAGTTATTTACGAAATTGTTCCCTGCTACGAATAGGTTGTTGGTTTATGGATTTGAGATTGATATGATTAGTTGATCTTTGATTTCTGTTTCCCCGAGCATGTCTATCTCTACTCTTTGCCCCCTTTTCCTTATACTTGAGATTACCGGTATACCGTCTATTTCTAGAACTTGTTATGTATATACTTTTGTTGCAAGGATCCCAGGTGCGTTATTTGTTACTTTCACCTGTGCCTATGTGTATATATCCTACTTGCTAGCCTTGTATGCAGTTCTGTTGACTTCTCTCTGGGCTAGTTCCTGTGTACCTTTTGTTGATTTCTGTCACTACTTGCTTCTATTCTGTCTATTACTACTCTTTTATCTTATATGTGCCCAGTCGGCCTATGATACCTACTGGGTACCTTATGCTTCACATTTGGTTCTCATCCTACCCCCTGCATCTTTTGGTGCAGATCCTAGCGTGGGCCATCATTGCTAGATCATTGTGATTCGTGCTTGTAGATCTTTTGGGGACTACTTCAGACTGAGGGTGAGCTCTTGGCGACCGGAGCTTAGCTTTAGTTTATCTTTTGCTTTATGTACTCTATTACCATTCGGAGACATCTTTATACGTTATTTTAGATCATTTGTATTCCTTATATGTAGTTCTGGCTCTATACTATGATACCAGGTCTTGGGGTTTGGTTTAGTTTCCGCATATGTATATATATATATTCCTGTTATCTATTCTCTTCATCTTGTTCCCTTACTTTTGCTTATTAAACTGTTCTTCCGCTTATTTTTTAGATAGTAGACCATTACTAACTGTCTTGGGCTACGGAGATTGGTTCGCCTACTGGGGGTTGTAGGTGCCATCATGACCGAGAAATTGGGTCGTGATAATAGTTGGTCCTTGAAGGGCTGGGTTAGTATGCTTAAGTGATAAGGTGGTTCTTCTATGAACCGAGGCACATGTTATTGGCATAGATGGTGTCTTAGGGATCCTTATTTAGTCCGGGTTATGTAAAAAGGATATATGTTATTGTCACTAAGAATTGTCAAGGTCAGTTAGACTTGTCACGTGTGGTTGATAAGTTAAGGAGGAGACTTGTCGTCCGGTTATGATGTTGGTTGTTGTTACTTGTTAAGTATGGCCCTGGGGTTCGTTGGGGGATGTTTTGTACCAGTAGGTGGTGGTATGATGGGTGTGAGCTACATCACCAAGTAGTGGGGTTTACTCTGGGTTATTGAGTCATAGCGGTTGACTTAGGTAAGGAAATGGTAGTCCGGGTAGGGGCATCGGTGTTTGCAATGGTAAGTGTGACTTGGGAAGTCTAGGTGATAAATGTGACTTGGGAAGTCTAATGGTAAGTGTGACTTGAGAAGTCTAGGTATCAAGGTGACTTATGAAGTCTAGATGACAAGGTGACTTGGGAAGTCTAAGGGATAGGAAGGTTGGTTCCGAAGTGGGTTTTGATAATGGTGGATGTTAACGAATGGAAGTACTTGACTTATGTATTTACCTTGATTTCTTATATGATTGTAGGAGTGGATTCGAGTCCACCGATGATGCATACCAGTATGTGTGTTTGTACTGATTCTACTCTTGCTATACCTTTTTGGGTATAGTCTGGTTGCAGGGTTGGTGATGTCTCACAGGTTCAGGATGATGGTGATTCTCCAGCAGCTCCTACTTCTTGATTCTATGGTGGGAGTTGTGTCTTCTTCATTTTTGTATCATCTTGTAGTAGCTCTTGTACCGACTTAGACTAGGTTTTAGGGAGGGCTGTCTCATATTGTAAATGTTTTTTTCCAAGTTCTTTAAGTCATTTATTTTTCTAAAAATTTTGTAAAGGAAGTTCCATGTATTAAAAAGGGTTTTATTTCATGATTGATGTTCTTTTCTGCTTTGCCTGTTGGTTCGGGTGGTAAGGGTTCTCCTATATAGGTGGATTAGAGTAGGTGTCCGCACAGCCCGGTAGTTGGGTCTTGATAAATGGTATCAGAGCCCAGGTTACCGGTCTCCCAGTACAAGAGCAAAATATCGAATAGAGTCCTACGTATTAGTGTGTTGACGTCCACATCTGATCTTTGGGAAGCTATGAAACATTCTAGGAAACATCTCTCTTATTTCATTCCTTTCGTGCGGTTTGTCACTTGGTTGTATGGGTTGAGTCCAATTGGTATATCTCGATCCCAATTGGTATCTCGACAAGGAAAAAGGATGTCGTTTGACTCCAATTGAGATGACACAAGCAAGGGAAATTGGAACCGGGAAGGTTCCAATTGGTATTTGGACGGGGAGGCTATCTAAAGGTATGGATGGATCGGCTAATGGTCATCCATGAGGCAAATAAAAGGTAATGAAATTGATTTGATTGAGTGTTTAAGCTTGAGACTTGAGATTGTGCTTATGTGTATCGATATTGTTTGAATGACTGCAAATGTGTGGTGTGAAACTGTTTGATTACTGTGAATATTTTGGTCTAGGAGGAGTCATAACTTGATTTTGTGTGCTTTGGTTGGTAATAACTTTGTATGTGTACTTAAAGTAATCAGTAAAGTGGTATTACAATTTGAAAATGGACTTGCCATTGGTAAAAATGGTAAGGGAACAAGGTTTATGACTGTACGAAAATTCCGGTTTTAGGACAGTCGGGATTGGTTGGGAACCATGGGGAAAAAGGGCTATTATTTGCTTGATAACGGGAGTTACGGTAAGAAACTTTTCGTGGTAACTCACGGTTGTGACTTAAGAAGACTTATTCTGGCTTTAAAGGTTGTGATTTGCTTTAGGGATAAATTGCGGTATGCTTTAATTGGAATGGTTTGTATTACATTCAGATATAAACTTACCGTTGGTATAGATGGTAAGGGGACAAAAGGAATTGATGAATATGGGGAAGCTCTGGTTTTGGGATAGTCAGGATCAGTTGGGAACCATATGAAGGAAAAAGGGGGACTAGTAGTACACGATAGCAGGAATGTGATATTGTGTGCGGCTCTGGGGTGTTTCATAACTGATTTGATGACAATGTGGTGTTAAATTCTCAACTAGGCATAGTTGAGGTTGGTCTTGAGGTTATGTTTAAAGATCGTAACGTGATTTTATGTGTTAATATAAAAATAGGGAAGGGGAATAAGGGAATTTTGCAGAGAATAGTAAATTTTCTGAACTGCTATTGTTGGGGGTCTCCATAGCAGTGTGCAAGACGCTATAGCGGGATGGGCAGGGCATAGTCCTTGTTCTGTTTCCCCTGATTTATTTTTCATTCCCGCATTATTTTAAATTGCTAGTTGAGCTAGTGCATGAATTATAAGGATTAATATCCATGTACGATAAAAGAAAATGGGTGGATATGGTATTACTTAGTTGTTATTTTCTTTGAGTGATTGAGACATGTTGAGTCGATAATTTGACTAGTTATAAGCTAGTTGCGAGGCTAAATAAGAATAGCTTGACCTCGGCTGATAACTAAAAAGTTGGTTAGTTATAAATGATGGATTGATAAGGGTTAAATAGACTAATGTAAGAGATGTTGGAAAATCTATGCGTTAATGAAACTCATAGTGGTGTATTGGTTATTCGTTATACTTTAGATGGTCTATCCTTATGTGTTGATCATGGAAGGGTGAAAAGGGTCATAAGGTAGGAGTCCCAAAGGGAAAACACGGTGTAGTGTTTGGTAATATAATGTTCGGTATATCATTTTTTTAGTGACCATACTGAGTTCTGAAGGCTATCATCAGAATGTCACTACCGCTGACTCTGAGCTGATGATAGCTGGATCAGAGGTTTGTCATGGAAAAGCAACTAGCGCCCTGAAGCTGGTCAAACAAGTCATCAATCCTGGGGATGGGATATTTATTCTTGATTGTGATTTTGTTCAACTAACGGTAGTCAATGCACATCCTGAGGGAACCATCTTTCTTATGCATGAACAACACTGGAGCAACCCATGGAGAAATGCTGGGTCTGATGAAGCCCTTATCTAGGAGGTCATTTAGCTGTTCTTTCAATTCCTTAAGCTCAGCTGGAGCTATTCTGTAAGGAGGAATCGAAATAGGCTGGGTATCTGGAAAGAGATCTATTCCGAAGTCGATTTCCCTTTCGGGAGGAACTTCGAGAAGATCTTCTGGGAACATTTTTGGAAACTCACTTACTATAGGAACTGACTCGAGAGTTGGGGTCTCAGAGTTTGAATCCTTAATCCGAACAAGGTGATAGATATACCCTTTGGAAATCATTTTTTTAGCCTTAAGGTAGGAGATGAAATGACCTGCAGGTGCTGAGTTACTACCCTTCCATTCTAAGACGGGCTCGTTAGGAAACTGAAACCAAACGATCCTGGTCCTACAATCGACTGAGGCATAGCATGAATGTAACCAATCCATGCCTAGAATGATATCAAAATCTACAATTTCTAACTCTACAAGATCTGCTGAGGTGACTTTTTGGGAAACTGTGATAGGGCAATTTCTGTATACCCCTCTAACTATAACTGGGTGACCAACTGGAGTAGAAACAGAGAAGGGTTCTGGAAGGATTTTGGGACTGACACTGAAGTTTACTGCTATGAAAGGAGTTACAAAGGAAAGTGTAGCACCTGGGTCTAACAGTGCATAAACATCTAAATGGAAGACTTGCAACATACCCGTGACCACATCGGGAGAATCCTTTTGGTCATGCTGAGTCTGAAGAGCATATAATCTGTTCTGACGCTGGCCACCACCAGTAATAGATGAGGCACCCTGCTGAGTGGGGTGACCCATTGGAGCTGCTAAAGTGGTAGATTAAGCTCTGTTACCTCCCTATCCTTGCCTGGCAGAAGGGCATTCCTTCAATCTATGGCCAAGCTGACCACACCCAAAACACTCTTCTCGTCCAGCCAAACACTCACCTGGATGATTTTTACCACACTTAGGGTAGGCTGGAAAAGTATGGTTACCTGAGACACTTTATTGATATTTTGAGCCTGGTGCTCGCTTTTTCTAATCCTGTCGAGGCCTGGGAGATGGAGCACTAGCTGATGAAGGTGCTGGGGCTGCCGACCTCTGCTAGAACTATGAGCGACTTCCACCGGCCGACCTCTGCTGAGAAAACTCATAGTTGCCTGTCCTAGCCTTTTTATTATCCTTAGCCATCTCCTTAAGCTTATCCTCCTCAACCTGCTGCGCATGGGTCATCATCCTAGAGATATTCATAACCCCTAATAGCATAGCATTCCTGCACTCTGTCTTCACCAAATCAGACACCCCATACAAGAACTTGCCTATTTGTTCTCTCGAATTAGCCACTATATGTGGAGTAAATCTGGAGAGCTGAGTGAACTTCATCCCATAATCTTGGACCGTCATGGACCGTCATGGACCCCTTCCTTAAGTTCATGAACTCCTGGGCCTTAGCTTCCCTCAACTCTCTCGGGAAAAACCTATCCAGAAAAGCTCCAGTACAACAGTCCCATGTCACAGGAGTTGTGTTTACACCCCTATTGCCCTTCCACTGAGTGAACCAAATGTGAGCCACATCCTTGAGTTGATAGGATGCTAAATCAATATTATCAGTACCAGTCACTTGCATTACCTCAAGAATTTTCTTTATCTTATCAATGAAATTCTTTGGGTCTTCACCAAAGATCGACCCTAATAACTATGGTGGATTCATACGAACAAAATCATAAACCCTGGCTGCAGCTGATCGACCAGCGGGGTTAGCAGGAACTGGGGCCTACTGATTAGCCTGATTGGCAACTGTCTGAGCCAATAACTGAATTACATTTCAGAAATCTGCATTCATAACCTTATGGTCTGGTACTGGAGGAACAACGTTAGCATTGCGTGCATTAGCTGAGCGAGGAGGCATGATCTGAAATGCATAATAATGGATTATAAGGGAGAATTTGATTCACACTCAATCATACGATAAAGATAGCAAAATAAGTGATGTTTTTCTTAGAACACATCATAGACTCTCCCTCATAAGTGTGGCACGCTTCACACCCATGAGAGAGACTTTACTTAGTGTAGCTTTCAGATATCCTAGGACTCTTTGCTGATTAATTGCACCCTTCGATTGAAGCAATGTGGGGTCACTATCCTGCTTTTCCTTAACCTGCGCTACCAATGAAGATTCTGACCCATTCTGAACTATCACACCACCATCTGACGTGTCCATCAGCCAAACTCCTAAGTGCGCAAGCCGATGAACCTCTATGGCCAATTCTCTATTCTCTTCCTCAACATGTGATACTCTACCCATAGACAGTCTGCTGAGAGCATCAGCCACTATATTGGCCTTACTCGGATGGTAGAGCACATTCATATCTTAATCTTTGAGGAACTCAAGACATCTACTCTGATGAAGATTCAACTTTTTTTGGGTGAACACATACTGGAGGCTCTTATGATCTGTGAACACATCAATATGAACACTATACAAGTAATGCCTCCAGATCTTTAAGGCAAACACCACAGCTGCAAGCTCGAGGTCATGAGTCAGGTAGTTCTTCTCATGGGTCTTAAGCTGTCCAGAAGCATAAGCTATGACCTTACCCTGCTGTATCAAAACACAACCCAGGATGACCCTTGATGCATCACAATAAACGACATAGCCATCTAAACCCTCTGGTAGAGTCAAAAATAGGAGTTGCAGTCAACCTAGCCTTCAGTTCCAAGAAACTTTTCTCACACTCTTCTGACCACTGAAACTTGACCTTTTTCTGAGTCAACTTGGTCAATAAGGCAGCTATGGTTTAAAATCCTTCTACGAACCTCCTGTAGTAACCATCCAAACCCAAGAAACTTCTGATGTCTGTCGTAGAGGTGGGTCTGGGCTTGTCCTTTACTGCCTCAATCTTTTGAGAGTCAACTCGGATGCCATCATTAGAAACCACATGACCAAGGAAAGTGACTAATTTCTACCAGAACTCACACTTACTAAACTTCGAGAATAACTGGCGATCCTTGAGAGTCTGCAGAACAACCCTCAGATGATTCGCATGCTCCTCCTCATTTAGAGAATAAACAAGGATATCATCAATGAAGACAATGATGAACAAGTCCAAATAATTTCTGAACACCCTGTTCATTAAGTCAATGAAAGCTGCAGGAGCATTGGTTATTCCAAAAGTCATAATTATAGATTCATAGTGACCATACCGAGTTTTGAAGGTTGTTTTCGGAATGTCACTACCCCTGACTCTGAGCTAATGATATATGGATCTGAGGTCTATCTTGGAAAAGAAACTAGCACCCTAAAGCTGGTCAAACAAGTCATCAATCTTGGGTATGGGATATTTATTCTTGATTGTGACTTTGTTCAAATGATGGTAGTCAATACACATCCTGAGGGAACCATCTTTCTTACGCACGAACAATACTGGAGCACCCCATGGAGGGATGCTGGGTCTGATGAAGCCCTTATCTAGGAGGTCTTTCAGCTAATCTTTCAATTCCTTAAGCTCAACTGGAGCCATTCTATAAGGAGGAATTAAAATAGGCTGGGTATCTGGAAGGAGATCTATTCCGAAGTCGATTTCCCTTTTGGGATAAACTCCGGGAAGATCTTCTGGGAACACTTCTAGAAACTCACTTACTACAGTAACTGACTGGAGATTTGGGGTCTCAGAGTTTGAATCCTTAACCCAAAAAAGGTTATAGATATACCCTTTGGAAATAATTTTTTTGGCCTTAAGGTAGGAAATGAAACGACCTGCTGGTGCTGAGTTACTACCCTTCCATTCTAAGACTGGCTCGTTAGGAAACTAAAACCAAATGATCCTGTTCCTACAATCAACTGAGGCATAACAGGAATGTAACAAACCCATGCCTAGAATGATATCAAAATCTACCATTTCTAACTCTACAAGATCTGCAGAGGTGACTTTCTGGGAAACTGTGACAGGGAAATTTCTATATACCCGTCTAGCTATAATTAGGTCACCAATTGGAGTTGAGACTGAGAAGGGTTCTGGGAGGATTTTAGGACTGACACCGATGTTTACTGCTATGAAAGTAGTTACAAAGGAAAGTGTAGAACCTGGGTCTAATAGTGCATAAATATCTAAATAGAAGACTTGTAATGTACCCATGACCATATCGGGAGAATCCTCCTGGTCCTGCCGAGTCTTAAGAGCATATAATCTGTTCTGACGCTAGCCACCACCTGTAACAGATGAGGCACCCTACTGAGTATGGCAACCCATTGGAGCTGCTAAAGTGGTAGATTAAGCTCGGTTACCTCCCTTTCCTTTCTTGGCAGAAGGGCACTCCTTCAACCTATGACAAAGCTGACAACACCTAAAACACCCTTCTTGGCCAGCCGAACACTCACCTGGATGATTTTTACCACACTTAGGAGAGGCTAGAAAAGTATGGTTACCTGAGACACTTCCTTGATATTTTGAGCCTGGTGCTCGCTTTTTATGATCCTGTCGAGGCTTGGGAGACAGAGAGCTAGCTGATGAAGGTTCTGGGGCTGCTGACCTCTACTGGAAATGTGAGCAATTTCCTTTGCCCGACCTCTGCTAAAAAAACTCATAGTTGCCTGTCCTAGCCTTTTTATTATACTTAGCCATCTCCTTAAGCTTATCCTTCTAAACCTGCTGTGCATGGGTCATCAGCCTAGAGATATTCATATACCCTAATAGCATAGCATTCCTTCACTCTGTCTTCACCAAATCAGACACCCCATACAAGAACTTGCCCAATTATGCTCTCGAATCAGCCACTATATGTGGAACATATCTGGAGAGCTTTGTGAACTTCAGCCCATATTCTTGGACCGTCATGGACCCCTGGCTTAAGTTTATGAACTCTTGGGCCTTATCTTCCCTCAACTCTCTCAGGAAAAACCTGTCCAGAAAAGATCCAGTAAAATAGTCCTATGTCACAGGAGCTGCATTCACACCCTTGTTGCCCTTCCACTGCATGAACCAAATGTGAGCCACATCCTTGAGTTGATAGGATTCTAAATAAACACTATCAATACCAGTCACCTGCATTCCCTCAAGAATCTTCTTTATCTCATCAATGAAATTATATGGGTCTTCACCAACCTTCGAACCTAAAAACTCTGGTGGATTCATAAGAACAAAATCACGAACCCTGGTTGCAGCTGATCCACCAGCGGGGTTTGCATGAATTAGGGGCTACTAATTAGCCTGATTGGCAACTTTCTGATCCAACAACTGAATCGCATATCGAAACTCTGCATTCATAACCTCATAGTCTTGGACTGGAGGAGCTGCGTTAGCATTACGTGCATTAGCTCAGCGAGGAGGTATGATCTGAAATGCATAACAATGGATTAGAAAGGAGAATTTGATTGACACTCAATCACACGATAAAGATATCGAAAGAAGTGAAGTTTTTCTTAGAACACTTCGTAGCCTCTCCCTCATAAGTGTGGCACGCTTCACAACCATAAGAGAGACTATACTTAGTGCAAATTTCAGACATCCTAAGACTCTTGAACCTGATGCTTTGATACCAAGTTTGTCACACCCCGAGGCTATTCCCTAGACGTAACACGGGACCTAGGGTCGCAAGTAACCCGAAGCTAAACCTGAATCTGGTACATCACAAGCACACTAAATATAATTCTAGAACAAGCGGAAGCATTACTAAGAAATAAATAAAGCTAAAAGAATGTGTCTAATAATATCTCAAAGAAATGACTGAGTTCAAACAACACAACCCAAATTAACTGAAATACTAACTCTATGTTTGAATGCCTCTAATACTGATGAGCTGCTGGGACAAGTCCCCAGCTAGCTCTAAAATATTAAAACTAACAATATCTGACTAAATCAAAGCATAATAAAAATGTCCTCGTAGGATAAGGACTCACCCCTGACTAAGCTGGTATGGTGCCGGTAAGAGCTAATCACGTGGCTGGACCTGAGAACCTGAGCCTGCATCATAATATGATGCAACATAGAGTATGCGTCGGTACTTTGAATGTACTTAGCATGAGGGATATGCAAATATGACTGAAATGTAAACATGCAAAAAAATATTGAAAGCTGTAATCTGAACTAAACTATAGTACATAGGCCCTAATGTATAATCGTGTATAAAACAACCAAAATGTAGGAGTAACATGAAAGTATGTTGAAAATTGAAAATAAACGTAACTGAGGGCCTAAAGTACATTACTGAATCTAATACTGTGGGAGAGCTTATTAACCAACATAAACCACGTGAGCTAACGATGGAGTCCGATGTATACGCCCCATCGAAAGGACCCAATATACCTTGCCAGGGTATTAAGGCATGACTGTGGCATGATCACTAACACCGATGCCCAACAGAAGGGACTTATAAACCTACGATGGCACGTAGTTCTGGCACTTGAGGGTACGCTGAACCCTAGTCCAACTCGGTGCTAAATACTACTCCCAAACTGAATATAGCTCAATTCAAAACTAGCATCTTGACTTTCTGGGTCAGGACTAGACTAGTCTAAAATCTTTGTTTTCCTGAAATACTGTAGCAGACTAAAAACTAGTTATATTCTATTTTTAAAGATCATACTAAAAATCTAGAATGAGTTTGAAGGAAATGTGATACTTTAGAAAATCCTACAATTTAGGGCAATTTCCTTGATTTCCCAAGACAGGGTGAAACTCATAGAAATCATTGAAAACATATTGAAATCATATAGAACAGTATATATGTCATGTGAGAATCAAAAGGATAAAAATTCTAGAAAGATTTGCATAATCTGGATAGGAACCCTAATTCTTAAATTCATGAAAAACACTGTAAAAATCTTAGAGTTTTGGGCATAAGGGTGAACTAAACCCTTCCTGAATACCCACATACCTGGTGGATGAAAATCTTTGCAAGAATCTGGAGTTGAAGCTTGGAGGAGAGAACCCTAGGCCTGGAACTTTGGATAAGACGCTCTGTTTTGACTTGAATCACTTTAGAAAAGTCTGACTTTATTTTTGGGGAAATAGACTTAATAAAATAAGCCTAAGACTATTCATAGTCAGAGCTAAACTTGAATGGAAAGGTCTAAAACACCCCTGAGAAATTAAATTAAAAGCTGCTAGAAATGCGCGTCTCAAGTTCCACGGATAGGTTCTATGGCTCGTGGAAAGTTCCACAGCTCATGGAACCCTGTCGTGGTTCCTGAGCAGGAAATATGAGCTATTGGAACAACTTCGACAAGTTTGGTTCACGACTCGTGGAAGCTTCCATGAGTTGTGGATCCCACTCGTGGTTCCTGGGATGAGATTTCTGGGTCTCTGAAGTTGGGTTACACAACTGGGGTTCATGACTCGTGGAAACTTCCACGGGCCATGGATCCCACTTGTGGACCCTGGGAGCTAAATGATGGGTTACTAGAAAGGGGTTACACGAGTTGGGTTCATGACTCGTGGAAGCTTCCACGGGTCGTGGAACCCATTCGTAGTCCCTAAAGACATAGAACCGAGCTACTGGAAAGGGATTCCACGGATGGCATCTAGGGTCTATGGAAACTTCTACGGACCATGAACATGATTTATTATTCTGACTTTAGAAGAGCAGTCCTCTGATCTTGGTTCCACGAGTCCAGTCCATAACTCGTGGACTGTTCTACGGCTCATGGAAGTAACTCATGGTCCAACTGACAGTTTGAAATTTTATTTTCTTTTGGTTTTTCTGAGTTAAGTCTGGGGTTGGAAGTTCTGGGGCATTACAATATCCCCCCCTTGGGATCATTCGTCCTGGAATGAAGGCTAAAAAAGCTGAGTTTAGAGGGAAGGAGCTGCAATCCCTACCAACTTAGTACTAGAAACTGATATATGACTCAACTGAGTTCCATGAACAAGCAAACATGCTGAAATGCAAGGATAACTGAAGGAACAAGGTATTAATATAGAATTATACAAGAGTAAACTGAGAGACTGGAGAGGAACTATTATCTCAAGTTGAAACTGAATCGGAAGGGAAGAGGTGAGGATACTTGGCCATCATGGCTACTTCTGCTTCCCAAGTAGCTCCCTCTACTGACTAATTCCTCCGCAAAACCTTTACTGAGGCGACTTCCTTATTCCTCAACCTACGAACCTGACCATCAAGAATCTCAACTGGAACCTACTCTTAGGTGAGGCTATCCTTCACCGCCACACTCAGAAGAGGTACTATCGATGCTGGATCACCCACACACTTCTTCAACAAGGAAATATGAAAGACTGGATGAACCACTGCTAGCTCTGCTGGAAACTCTAACTCGTAAGCTATATTACCAACCCTTTTTAGGATTCTGTAAGGACCTACATACCTGGGACTGAGTTTCCCTTTCTTGCCGAATCTCATCACCCCCTTCATGGGTGACACTTTCAGGAAAACCCAATCATCAACCTCAAACTCTAAGTCCCTTTTCCTCACATTTGCATAGGACTTCTGATAACTTTGAGTTGTTTTCAATCTCTCCTTGATGAGCTGAACTTTCTCCATAGCCTAATGAACCAAATCTGGCCCAATCAAGGCTTCTTCACCTACTTCAAACCAACCAACTGGTGATCTGCATCTACGACTATAAAGTGCCTCATATAGGGCCATCTGAATACTATAGTGATAACGGTTGTTGTAGTTGAACTCTATGAGAGGTAGGTAATCATCCCAACTATCTTTGAAATCGATTACACATGCTCTCAACATGTCCTCTAAGGTCTGAATGGTACACTTTGCCTGACCATTTGTCTGCGAATGAAATGTTGTGCTGAGATTCACCTGAGTACCAAGACCTTTCTGGAATGACTTCCAGAAATGAGATGCAAACTGAGGACCTCTATCTGATATGATAGACAACGGAACCCCATGTAATTTGACTATCTCGCTGATGTAGAGTCTGGCATAATCCTCCGCTGAATCTGTACTTTTAACTGCCAAGAAGTGAGCTGACTTAGTGACTCTGTCCACTATCACCCAAATGAAGTCATGTTGTCTACGAGTACGAGGTAAACCCGTAATGAAATCCATGTTGACCACTTCCCACTTTCAAGTAGGAATGCTAATCTACTGAGTCACACCTCTCTGGTTTCTGATGTTCTACCTTAACTTGCTGACAGTTGGGACACTTAGCCACAAAATCTGTGATGTCCCTCTTTATGCCGTTCCACTATTAGACTTCTCGTAGATCACGATACATCTTAGTAGCACCCGAATGAAAAGAATATCTAGAATTATGGGCTTCTGAAAAGATCTGCTGTCTCAAATCACCCACCATAGCAACATATAAGAGACCCTGATAATGAAGAATACCATCTCCCCCTTGGGAGAAAACCTCGACTCTCTGCTGATGAACTACACCCTTCAGTTGAAGCAATATGGGGTCACTATCCTGCTTTTTCTTAACCTCCACTACCAATGAAGATTTTGACCCATTCTGAACTATTACACCACCATCTGACTTGTCCATAAGGCAAACTCTTAAGCGAGCAAGCCGATGAACCTCTATGGCCAATTCTCTATTCTCTTCCTCAACATGTGATACTCTACCCATAGACAGTCTGCTGAGAGCATCAGCCACTACATTGGCCTTACTCGAATGGTAGAGCACATTCATATCATAATCTTTGAGGAACTCAAGACATCTACTCTGATGAAGATTCAACTTTTTTTGGGTGAACACATACTGGAGGCTCTTATGATCTGTGAACACATCAATATGAACACTATACAAGTAATGCCTCCAGATCTTTAAGGCAAACACCACAGCTGCAAGCTCGAGGTCATGAGTCAGGTAGTTCTTCTCATGGGTCTTAAGCTGTCCACAAGCATAAGCTATGACCTTACCCTGCTGTATCAAAACACAACCCAGGACGACCCTTGATGCATCACAATAAACGACATAGCCATCTAAACCCTCTGGTAGAGTCAAAAACAGGAGTTGTAGTCAACCTAGCCTTCAGTTCCAAGAAACTTTTCTCACACTCTTCTGACCACTGGAACTTGACCTTTTTCTGAGTCAACTTGGTCAATAAGGCAGCTATGGATTAAAATCCTTCTACGAACCTCCTGTAGTAACCATCCAAACCCAAGAAACTTCTGATGTCTGTCGTAGAGGTGGGTCTGGGCTTGTCCTTTACTGCCTCAATCTTTTGAAAGTCAACTCGGATGCCATCACTAGATACCATATGACCAAGAAAAGTGACTGATTTACACCAGAACTCACACTTACTGAACTTGGCGAATAACTAGCGATGCTTGAGAGTCTGCAGAATGACCCTCAGATGATTCACATGCTCCTCCTCATTTCGAGAATAAACAAGGATATCATCAATGAAGACAATGATGAACAAGTCCAAATACATTTTGAACACCCTATTCATTAAGTCCATGAAAGATGCAGGAGCATTGGTTAGTCCAAAAGACATAACTATAGATTCATAGTTACCATACCGAGTTCTGAAGATTGTTTTCGGAATGTCACTACCCCTAACTCTGAGCTGATGATATCCGGATCTGAGGTCTATCTTGGAAAAGCAACTAGCACCCTAAAGCTGGTCGAACAAGTAATCAATCCTGGGGATTGGATATTTATTCTTGATTGCGACTTTGTTCAAATGACGGTAGTCAATGCACATCATGAGAGAACCATTTTCTTACGCATGAACAACACTGGAGCACCCCATAGAAAGATGCTAGGTCTGATAAAGCCCTTATCTAGGAGGTCTTTCAGCTGTTCTTTCAATTCCTTAAGCTCAGCTGGAGCCATTCTATAAGGAGAAATTGAAATAGGCTGGGTATCTGGAGGAGATCTATTCCGAAGTTGATTTCCCTTTCGTGAGGAACTTCGAGAAGATCTTCTGGGAACATTTTTGGAAACTCACTTACTACAGGAACTGACTCGAGAGTTGGGGTCTCAGAGTTTGAATCCTTAACCCGAACAAGGTGATAGATATACCCTTTGGAAATCATTTTTTTGGCCTTAAGGTAGGAGATGAAATGACATGCATGTGCTGAGTTACTACCCTTCCATTCTAAGACGGGCTCGTTAGGAAATTGAAACCAAATGATCCTGGTCCTACAATCAACTGAAGCATAACAAGAATGTAACTAATCCATGCCTAGAATGATATCAAAATCTGCCATTTCTAACTCTACAAGATCTGCTGAGGTGACTTTCTGGGAAACTGTGACAGGGAAATTTCTGTATACCCGTCTAGCTGTAACTTGATCACCAACTGGAGTAGAGACTGAGAAGGGTTCTGGGAGTATTTAGAGATTGACACCGAAGTTTACTGCTATGAAAGGAGTTACAAAGGAAAGTGTAGCACCTGGGTCAAACAGTGCATAAACATCTAAATGGATGACTTGCAACGTACCCGTGACCACATCAAGAGAATCCTCCTGGTCCTGCCGAGTCTGAAGAGCATATAATCTATTCTGACGCTGGCCACCACCTGTAATAGATGAGGCACCCTGCTAATAGGGTGACCTATTGGAGCTGCTGAAGTGGTAGATTAAGCTCTGTTACCTCCCTGTCCTTGCCTGGCAGAAGGGCACTCCTTAAACCTATGGCCAAGATGAACACACCCAAAACACCCTTCTCGGCCAGCCAAACACTTACCTGTATGATTCTTACCACACTTGGGAAGGCTGGAAAAGTACGGTTACCTGAGATACTGCCTTTATATTTTGAGCCTGGTGCTTGCTTTTTCTGATCCTTTTGAGGACTGGGAGATGGAGCGCTAGCTGATGAAGGTACTGGGGCTGCCGACCTCTGGTGGAACTATGAGCGACTCCCACTGCCTGACTTCTGCTGAGAAAACTCATAGTTGCTTGTCCTAGCCTTTTTATTATCCTTAGACATATCCTTAAGCTTATCCTCCTCAACCTACTGTGCATGGGTCATCAACCTAGAGATATTCATATCCCCTAATAGCATAGCATTCCTGCACTCTGTCTTTACCAAATCAGACACCCCATACAAGAATTTGCCCATATGTGCCCTCGAATAGGCCACCATATGTGGAGCATATCTAGAGAGCTAAGTGAACTTCAGCCCATATTCTTGGACTGTCATGGACCCCTGCCTTAAGTTCATGAACTCTTGGGCCATAGCTTACCTAAAATCTCTCAGGAAAAGCCTGTCAAGAAAAGCTCCAGTAAAATAGTCCCATGTCACAGGAGCTACGTTCACACCCCTGTTGCTCTTCCACTGCGTGAACCAAATGTGAGCCACATCCTTGAGTTGATAGGATGCTAACTCAAAACTATCAGTACTAGTTACTTGCATCATCTCAAGAATATTCTTTTTCTCATCAATGAAATTCTGTGGGTCTTCACCAACCTTCGACCCTAAAATTTTTGGCAGATTCATATGAACAAAATCACGAACCCTGGCTGCAGCTGATCCACCAGCGGGGTTTGCAATAACTGGGGGCTGCTGATTAGCCTGATTGGCAACTGTCTGAGTCAACAGCTTAATCACATTTTGGAACACTGCATTCGTAACCTCATAGTCCGGGACTGGAGGAACTGCATTAGCATTATGTGTGTTAGATCAGCGAGGAGGCATGATCTGAAATGCATAACAATAGATTAGAAGGGAGAATTTGATTCACACTCAATCACACGATAAAGATATCACAAGAAGTGAAGTTTTTCTTAGAACACTTCGTAGCCTCTCCCTCATAAGTGTGGCACGCTTCACAACCATAAGAGAGACTATACTTAATGTGAATTTCAGACATCCTAAAACTCTTGAACCTGATGCTTTGATACAATGTTTTTCATGCCCCGAGGCTATCCCCTATACGTAACACGGGACCTAGGGTCACAAGTAACTCCAAGCTTATCCTGAATCTGGTACATCACAAGCATACTGAATATAATTCTAAAACAAGCAGAAACATTACTAAGAAATGAATAAAGCTAAAAGAATGTATCTGATAAAATCTGAAAGAAATGACTGAGTTCAAACAATACAACCCAAATCAACTGAAATACTGAATCTATGTCTGAATGCCTCTAATACTGATGAGCTGCTGGGACAAGTCCCCAGATAGCTCTAAAATACTGAAACTAACAATATCTAACTAAATCAAAGAATAATAAAAATGTCCTCGGAGGATGAGGATTCACCCCTGACTAAGATGGTGTGGCACCGGTAAGAGCTAATCACGTGGCTGAACCTGAGAAACTGAGCCTGCATCATAATAGAATGCAATATAAAGTATGCATCAGTACTTTGAATGTACTGATCATGAGGGATATGCAAAGCTGACTGAAATGTAAACATGCAAAAAATATTGAAAGCTGTAATCTGAACTAAACTGTAGTACATAGGCCCAAATGTATAATCGTGCATAAAACAGCCAAAATGTAGGAGTAACATAAAAGTATGCTGAAAACTGAAAATAAACGTAACTGAGGGCCTGAAATACATTACTGAATCTAATACTGTGGGAGAGCTTATTTACCAACATTAACCACGTGAGCTAAATGTGGCATTCGATGTATACACCCTATCGAGAGGACCCAATATACCTTGACAGGGTAAAAGGCATGACTGTGGCATGATCACTAAAATGGATGCCCAACAGAGGGAACTTATAAACCTACAATGCCATGTAGTTTGGGACTTGAGGGTACGCTGAACCCTAGTCCAACTCGATGCTAAATACTACTCCCAAACTGAATATAGCTCAATTCAAAATCGACATCCTGAGTTTCTGGGTCAGGACTAGACTAGTCTAAAATCTTTGTCTTTATGAAATACTATAGTAGACTAAAAACTAGTTAAATTCTATTTTTAAAGCTCATACTAAAAATCTAGAATGAGTTTAAAGGAAATGTGATACTTTAGAAAATCCTACATTTTAGGGCAATTTCCTTGGTTTCCCAAGACAGGGTGAAACTCATACAAATCATTGAAATTTGTATTGCAATCATATAAAATAGTATATATGTCATAAAAGAATCAAAAGGATAAATATTCTAGAAGGATTTGCATATTTTGGATAGGAACCCTAATTCTTAAATTCATGGAAAACACTGTAGAAATCTAAGAGTTTTGGGCATAAGGGTGAACTAAACCCTTACTAAATACCCACATATCTGGTGGATGAAAACCCTGCAAGAATATGGAGTTGAAGCTTGGAGGAGAGAACCCTAAACTTGGAACTTTTTAGAAGACGCTCTATTTTGACTTGAATCGGTTTTAGAAAAGTCTGACTTTGTTTCGTGGGAAATAGACTTAATAAAATAAGCCTAAGACAATTTATAGTCGGAGATAAACTTGAAAGTAAAGGTCTAAAACACCCTGAGAAATTAAATTAAAAGCTGCTAGAAATTCGCGTCTCAGATTCCACGGATGGGTTCTAAGGCTCGTGTAAAGTTCCACGGCTCGTGGAACATTGTCGTGGTTCCTGAGCAGGAACTATGAGCTACTGGAACAACTTCCACGAGTTAGGTTTATGACTCGTGGAAGATTTCACGGGTCGTGGAACCCACTCGTGGTTCTTGGGATGAGATTTTTGGGTCTATGAAGTTGGGTTACATGACTAGGGTTTACTTCTCATGAAAAATTCCATGGGTCATGGATCCCACTCATAGACCCTGGGAGCTAAATGTTGGGTTACTAGAAAGGGGTTCCACGATTTGGGTTCACAACTCGTGGAAGCTTCCACGGGTCATGGAACCCACTCGTGGTCCCTGAAGACTTTGAACTGAACTAGTGGAAAGGGCTACCACGGATGACATATATCGTCTGTGGAAACTTCTATGGATTATGAACATGATTCGTGGTTAAGAATTCAGAGGAGCAGTCCTTTGATCCTGGTTCTACGAATCTAGCCCATGATCGTGGACTATTTCACGGCTCGTGAAAGTGACTCGTGGTCCTACTGAAAGTTGGAAGTTTTATTTTCTTCTAGTTTTTCTGAGTTAAGTCTAGGCTTGGAAGTTCTGGGGCATTACAAATACGCACTGGAATGACTGATATAGGTGAGGTAGCGGTTTTGGAAATCCTGACCATTCTCTGCCTTGTCTTCTTGGATACATACCCCAACTCGTTCTTGGATAGCTGACCATCGATCCTTATTGACTCAATCATGCTGTCATAATTTTTGCCTAATCCAAAACCTAGTTTATATCCGCTCTTCAACATCGTGTTTGCAAGAATCTTATAGATAGACGACATGAGAATTTAAGGAACGATATCTTCTCTGGTGGCATTGATGATATCTATGGTGTAGAAATCACTTCCCTTCGGTACTTCATCAATCACGGGGACACAACTATTAGGGTGACTCAGGTGACTCCCTTCACTGTGAACCACCACCTTATGCTCCTTCCAAATAAACTTTACCATTTGATGCAAAGTTGATGGCATGACTCCAGCTCTGTGGATCCATGGTCTCCCCAAAAGTAAGTTGTAGCTGGTAGTAATATTCAAGACTTGGAATTCCACTTGGAAATCAGTGGGTCCCATCTGTATGTGCAAATTGACCTCTCCGATAGTGTCCCTTGGACCCCCATCGAAGTCTTCCACATTGATCCTACTCTGGCAAACCTTTCCCAAATAATTGTCTAGCTGAGTAAGCGTGGCCAATGGATAGATGTTTAGACCTGAGCCATCGTCAATCAGAAACTTGTTCATGATCTTTTCTTGACATATAACAGAACGTGCAAGGCTTTGTTGTGCATTAACCCTTCGAAGGGTAATTCAATAATGCTAAAAATAGCTACAGCCTTTTCCCATACTTCCTATTTCTTAGGACTAACCGGGACTATCGACTTGATCACCGTCCATTCTTCATCAGCATCTATCATGTTAATCATGGCTTCTTCATAATTTGGGAGTGGGTTGTTATTAACATTTGGCGGTGCTGTCTGCAGCGTAACTACCCTTTGATCAATCAAATCCTTAATTTTATATCTCAGGTTAATGCAATCTATCTTCAATATCATGTCTGGATCCTTCGAAGTGATAAGCACAATGTCGATTAGCCCTAAAAAAAAGTGAATCTGTGTTTAGAGGTTTGGACTGAATAGGCTGGATAAATTTGGCAGCCTTCAATCTCTCATATAACTGAGTTCTGGTTTCATCTAACTGGGTGAAAGTTCGAGGATCTTTCTTTTCCAAATTTGGACGAGGGAGATTAGTATTGGCGGGAGGGGGAACCTAGCGATCTTTTGGTTCTTGGGAGCCTTTTGATACACTTGGAAGTTTTAGAAAAGAGTTTGGTAAGTGGGTTGTACATTTAGTGATGGAGCTTGGTAAATGGGCTGCATATTTAGTAGTGGAGCTTGGTAAATAGGCTGAGTATAAAAATTTGGTTGAGGATTTTGTAGAGCCAGGGGAGGGGTTGTTGGAACAAGTGATTTTGATGGTTAGATCTAAAGGGTTTTCACGATTTTGGGCTAGGTCTGGAGGATACTGAAGATACCTCTTCCCTGTTTTTTCTGGAAAGTCCTGTCGATCCTAAGGATGACGAGGCTTTGGTAATCTTGCCGCTATGAAGACCTTCAACAATTTCACCAATCTTAACTAGGTCGGTGAATTTTGCTTTAACTCCTGATATCATTCTGTCATAAAACTCTGACTCTTGAGAGTACATAAATACTGCACTTATCTCCTCTTCAATCATAGGAGGCCGAACTCTCGCCGCCTTTTTTCTCCACCGATAGGTGTAATCTTGAAAGTCCTTATTTGATTTCTGTCTGATACGACCTAGAGAGTATCGATCCGGGACAACTTCCATATTGTATACAAACCTTTGAGCAAATTCTCGGGCCTGATAACTCTATTTAGACCACTTTTTCAGTTCTTGAGAGGTGAACCACTCCAGAGCTTCCCCGTTCAGACTCCGACTGAATAGTCCCATCAACAAGGCATTCTTCTTCCTCATGCTGACCATTTGGTTGCAATAACTTCTCAAATAAGCCTCAGGGTTCCCAACACCATTGAAGATCTCGAACTTGGGAGTCTTGAATCCATCCAGCAGATCGAATTATGGATGAATGCACAAATCATCGTAATTATAACCCTTCTTATGAGATGAACCTTGGGATTCCCTGATCCTAGCTATTTCCTGTTTTATCTTTTCCATATCATAATCACGCTTCTTCTCCACGGACCTCAAATCTTTCTCCTTTTCCTCATAGTGGTCAAGCTCGAGGATTTCTAGGAGGGCGGTGTATGGTTCTACCATAGCGTGGAAAGTAGTAGGTGGCATATTCTGGACAGATGGAGGCTGGACATATGGAATAGAATTTGGGTAGGTGGGGGGTATAGTTGTGCGGGGTAGTGACATTAGGATGGTTATTCTGGGAGTTGTAGGTGTTTGGTGGCGTATTTTGGTAGTTTGGAGGAAGGTTTTGTGGATTGTAGGCACTTGGGTTGTTGTTTTGGTTAGTGTGCTGGAGAGGAGGAGTGTGGATTTGATTTGAGGATCTGATATAGGGAGGGTTATTGGAGAGAGATTCATTGGAAGGTCTAGGTACAGAGGTGGGAGGGATATCCCTTGGACGGTTTTCGGTCGATGGAGAGTTAAGCGGAGGAATCTGGAGAGGAGGCTGAAAGGTGGCCAGATTTTGAGTGTTAGTGGCAATAGCCAAGCTAGCCATATCCTTGGCTTTCTGCACCTCTTGCATTTTCTCTATCTTCTTTTCCAGTTCTACAATCATTTTGCTCTACTCGGTGATAACATTGTCTCTCACAGCCAAAGCATTCTCTTCCTCGCTATCAGTCATTTTTCCCTTAGAGAAGCGACGGCTAGAGGAGGAATCTATTTGTGCCTTTGAACGGGTGAAGTAGGGATGTTTGGCCAGTTTTGTCAACACAGAGCAGTTTCTATTACCTGTTGAAGTAAAAACAACTAAAGGCCAATATGTTAGATTCCGTTAGTGATAAAAAATATAAGATATGACCGGAAATAAACACATAAAGTTGCTTTTCATAAAGGCAGATTGATCTACGGGTATTTATCAACTCGAGGGTTTGATGGATAGGAATTTGCCCATTTATTTTGGATAAGTAAATTTCATCAGGAAAGTTGACTTGCTGAGTTTTCATCTCCTGATACTTGTCTTGTAGCACTTGTTGTGCCTTCTAAATTCTTTTTGCATTTCTGTCGAAGTGGAGAAATGAAAATTTCTTAAAGATAGGGGGACGGTCCCTGAAAGGATGTAGTTCGGATAGGGTGAGTTCGTTTTCCAAACAAGACTTAAAAGGGTTTTAAAAAGTCTTTGGATTTTTTTTTGGGAAACTTGAAGAACTCCAAGAGCGATTTTGGTCGAACTTTGCATGGTGGGATTTTATCTTGCCTATGGTTTCTAAAAGTATTCAAATAGGAGTGGATCAATTCACTTTTGATTTGAACAATGCACATAAGCACGTAAGACAGTTATATCACATAACAGTTCATAGCGCATCCTATACGAATATGTGACTTTTTTATGCCAAAGGTATGCCTAACGAATTGAAGGATATGCATGTCATTTGTAAACTTTCCATTGCCCCAAAATATTATATAAAAACTGATTAAATACAATGGGGGTACAAAATAAGGGAAAGGATGTACATTCGATATTAGTCCTACGCAAGGGTACAATCCTAAACTAGCTATCGTGAATTCCTTATTCTCAAACTTCTTGGACTTTTTTTGCAAATTCCAAACGCCTTTCAGATGGTACTCTTCAAAATAAAAGACTATCAAAATATGTCCCAACCACGAGGGACAATGGTTCGTACAACTCGACATCACATCCTTCAATTGAATACATAGGGGATGATTGTTCTTTCAGGCAGAGGGTCCTTTCGAACACAAAGTGGTCTTACTAATGGACTTAATATCCCTTGGATATTAAGACATCTTAGGTCAATGCCTATTTCGAGATTTGATTTTGCTTTATCCTGGGCTTACTAGAATAGGTTTTGAAATTGACCGAGAACCCGAATGGACAACCACGGGCTAAAACAACAAGTGACCGTTAACCGACCACGAGTCAACTACTTCACTTGTCTATTTTGAGAAATCATGTTTTTGTTAAGAACGACTGCAAATACTTGCATAATCGCTTTTTTACCCCTAATGTAATCTAATGCTTTGCTAAGAGAGGCAGAAGATGCCATGAACAGTTATATTTTACGGGAAAATAAACAAGTAAGATAAGCAATAAAGTTACTTATTAGTACAATCCGAATAGTTAGTCAAACAAGTTAGTCAACCAATAAGGTTAGAACCTAGTTGAAAGATCCCCAGCAGAGTCGCCATTTCTATTTTTGGAAAAAATAGTTTTATATTTCGACTTATTTGAAAATTCATTTTGAAAACCAAGTTAAAGTTTCAAAATATTTTTCAAGTAAAAGCAAGAGTCGCCACTTAGTTTTACAAAAGGAAAACCAAGAAAAACTTATAAAAATTTCTAAGTCTAAAACAGATAAAGACTTAGACAAAATTCGAGATTTTGGGAAGGGTTCAAATTATTACTCTTGAAAGTGTGTTAAGGCACCAAGAGTATCCACTAACTAGCGGTTAGCTGGGCTTGTTTAAAACAAACATTTTGACTAACTTTTTAAAAGAGACGGTTTCGTTCATTTTTTGAGAAGAACATCTTGTTCTCAAATTGGTTTAGAAAACATAGTGAATGAAACTTGATAAAAGAAGATTGATACACATTTTTTGGAAATGTTCAATAAATACATAAAGAATTGTTTTTAAAGGAAAACAACATGCTTAATAACGGTTTCAAAATACAAGACATTTAATCATTTTTTACATGAAGAAAACAAAATTGATTAATAAGAAGTGCTTACTTATTTGGGGATAACTCAACTAAGTTAAAAGTCAGTTCAAATAATACAACATAATACTAAGCTACAAAAATAAAAAGAATTAAAGAGATAATTGGAGAATTTAAGCCTTTTTGGCTTAAACAATCTGGACTTTAGTCCAAAACCCTGCCTAAATCTAACTTGGGCTTTAAGGCCCACTTGTTGCATTTGGACTTTTAGACCATTTGTTTTGTTTTAACCCTTTTTGGGCCGCTTGAACTGCTGATGCTGCTGAACTGCGGGTTTTAAAACCATTTTCTCTTGCGACCTATGATCAGCTCCGATTTGCTTCAAAATAAGTCCCTTTAGGACTTGACTAGTTTGACTCAAGCGTGTTGGGCTGGCTAGCCCAATGGGATGCGAAGGAATAAGTCCAATGGACTCAAAGGGGGTTCATGAAAAGGAAAGAACGTACGAATTAGTAATTGAGTTACGAGTTCAAAGGATACTCAAATAATTACAAGGATAATGCCTAGTTGAGGTAATAAAAGAGAAAGAAGGAGAGATAAAGTCACATGTGCTAAGGAAAATGCAATCAAATTTTCAAATAGAACCACACTCATAAAATAACAGCTTTGAACAAGATAAGAGGAGAAAGCCTATTTCCCAGAACATACTCGACATTTTACTAATCACATGAATCGATTTATCTTCACACAATTTAATCAAGCAGGGAAGACAAACGTCAAACAGCCAAATCAAATCGGTAGTTAAGTGAAAAAATGGACATAACATATACTTTCATATCACTCTTTTGGCCTTTTTATACTCTAAAACAGAGCTTCTAGGTTATAAATTTCATCACAATCAATCTTGAATCAAAAGGACACATTTAAGAAAGAGAGCATGCTTGAGTGATGATGTTACTGTTAGTTCAAAACAGACCCAAGGTGAAGCTTGTTAAACACATCGGTACAAGAAAGATCTTGAGGAAAAGAGGAGAAACTTGATCAAATAGATGCAATAACATGATTCTTGTCTACTAGCTTAGTCATGGTGTCAAAATAAAAGTAGCCAAGTGAGGTAAACAATCGATTCTAGATCACAGTCAAGTTCTCAAGTAAAATTAGATAGAAGCAAAGCAAAGAATCTATGTAAAATCACACTAGAGGGACAAAAACAACCCAGTTCATACTCGATAAACATATAGAAAATGAATGGCCTCTTTATTTATCACAAAATCTCATGTCTTTTGGAAAAGACACATTTCGAATCTTTGCTAGCTTTGCAGAAAAAGAAATTGATTCACATCTATTATTTCGGAAGGAGTTAGAAAGAAAACTTTAAACATCATCAATTGTTTATTTCCTAAGAACATGATTTCTACTACCTTCCTCTTTTTATCATTTAAACACTGAGATCCCCACACAAACAGACCGCAAGCTTACAAGAGACGAAGGAAGAAGAACACATATGGAAATTAAATGCTATATATCATTTAACGGGAAAGAAAAGATTTCTTTAAGCAAAGTTATGACATATCCCAACTATGAACCTAGAGGATAAGTGTAAAGAAGAGAGAACCGAAGTAAGCGAAGTAAGCAACCAAATCCATGACAAAATTTAATCAAGTTATATTCAACTAGGCAAAACAAACAGATGTATCGATTTATACAATGATTCTCATCTACTCGATAATACCTAAAGATTATCCTATGACGAGAAAAGATGAATATACGTATATTACTGACCCTCGAACAAATTTAACAAAATTGAATCAAACAAAGGAGTCAACCAAACTCATCGTAAACGAGCCCCATTTACACTTAGTAAACTCGTTTTTGAGGAAACTCTTTGAACAAACTCAGAGCAATATTCATATGAGTACACAACAATCATAAAATACTGAACAACTTTAGGTGAAGGTTTTAACAATTTTTAAAAAGAGAATAACAGCAGCCTTAACTCCTAAAAAACCCCCCTTATTTTATCCTAATGTTACACAAATATTTTCAAGAACAAGACCAGCTTAAAAACCAACATGAAAATTTCTAGGAAATTATAACACTACATAATGCGAAAAAGAGAAGACATAAGGAAGTGAGGTGTTTACCTTCTAAAGGGCAGCAAATGGGACAACGAGCCTCGTTGAAACAGCTTCACCACCGTCGGAGCTTAGCTTGTTTTGTCGAAAACTCAGACTACGAATTCATTGGCCAAAAAATCCGAAGCTCAAAGGAGTCTTCTAGAGTTCTTTCAGCCTTCAAATCCTTACTCCAACACTGAGAACAATGGGGTTTATATAGGAGAGGATTTGAGGGTTTTGGGATTGATTTTTCAGTGTGGGAGAGAGGATTTTGAGGGATTTTTTGCGGATTTCCATGAATATTTTTGAATTTCCTTGAGGATAAGGGTTGAGTTGTTGAAATCATACCATTTGGTACAGATTTGTGAGCGAGATTAAGAGCAAGGACTATAGGAGACATGGATTCGCTCCACATCCTCTCTTTCCAGTACCTTCTTGGTATAAATCTACGCGTTTTGGTACAAATTTGAGGGGAATTTCTGGGAAATGAAGGGCGGCGATTAGGGTTTTCTGGGTTTGCCCGTCTGTTGAGATGAGAAGAGAGAAGGGTAAAGAGGTCATTTGGTGTCTGTGTTAGAGGGATGAGTGAGAGAAGAGTATAAGGGTGTGAGTGGTGGGCCAGAACGGGTCATTGGGATTGGGCTCGGGTCAGGTGGGTGTTTTCGGGGGAAAAGAAGTGGGATGGAGCGGGTTTGGAAATTCTTGGCCCAAATGGAGGCTGAAGCAAGGCTGATGAGGGGCTATTAAAATAATGCAAATGTGGCCATTTCAATCTTTAGGAGAGAGCCAAATTTGAATGATTTTAAAGAATTAGGCTAGGTATAGAGATGAATTAATTACAATTAACCATTGGAGTTTCTTTAATTTTAAATGATTGGAATCAATTATTATGTTTAAAGCACAATTACCTCATTTTAAAATTATGAAACTAATCATTCAATTAACCTCTAATTTTAATCAATTTGGAGGAAAATCAACCATTTTTAATTTCAAAAGGATTTTCTTACGGATTTAAACTTTAAAATAGTTTCTTGAATAAACTTATATAGATTCCACATAATTAAATATGAAACATATAAATTCTTACTCAAAGCTATTATAAAGCTGATTTTGGAAAATGTTGTCCTTTTTACAAAAGAATTATTTCAAAATTGTTTGAAAATTGAAAAAGTCTCAAGATTAATTTGTAATGTGAAGCATAAAAATTGGGTGTCAACACAGGGTACATGGTTGACAGATGTAACACCCCAGAAACTAATTCAGCTGTCTAAAGAAGAACCTCTGAAAAATCTTAAACTTCCAAAAATCACGAGTCCAAATCACGGTTCGTGATTATAACCACGTGTCATGGTTCTAATTCGTGATCCCAGACTTGTAAAGGTTAGTCTTTTGTTTGAGACTATGAGTGAGTTCTACGGACTGTGATTCTTTCTATGGATCATAGTATGCACTCGTGGAAATCAGACCTGAGGACTGACTTGGTCCCATGGACCATGAGTTGTTTCTATGGGTCGTCATTTGATTCACGGACCATAGAGATGACCCGTGGAACATGTTCAGAGTATTTCATATTTTCTCAGAAATGACGACTTGGGTCTACTACCCGTGATTCGTTCTACGGGTCCGTCCTATTCACCCATAGGCTTCTTTCTGCAGACTGTCTAATTGTCCAGGAACCATGAGTTTGAACCACAAGTCGTGGTTCAAACAACGACCCGTGGAACAAACCCGTAATTCCTAAAGCTGACCATTTTTCTAGCTTTTTCCTAATTATGTTCCAGAGGTATTTTAGTCATTACCCACTCTTTTAACTCCTAAATGATGTCATTTTGACTATTTCTAGAAGGGTTTTCACCCTCATTAGCCTAAGTCCCTTATCAAATCTTCATTCAACTCCGAAAAAGGAAAAAGTCTCTCTCAAGCTCAAGATCTCAAGCTTCAAGATCAAGTCTCCTAAATCTTTTCAATTTCAAGTGGGTTAACTTCAATCAAGGTATGTGAGTATTCAACAATGGGTTTCTTCCACCCTTGTGCCCAAAACCCCAAATTTCTAAATTTGATTTCATGAACTTTCAAATTAGGGTTCTTACTCAATTCTTATGGGTTTTGTTATAAATTGCTTTCTTATGATTTTATTATGATATTCTATTAAAATTTCATGATTTTGCATGGGTTTTTACATATGGATTCTCATTTCATGAATTGAAGATAATTATGGCAAAATCCTACATGCATAAGTTTATTTAAGGAAATTGGGTATTTGATGACATGTATCTCTCATGAATTTTCAAGCAAGTTCATGCCTAGTTCCTATGTTCTGTGAAAATATATGTTATTATGAAATTAAACTAAGGCCATGCAAGTTTTCAGGTTATGAATTATTATGCAAGACAAGATACCCGATGTGCCATCAATGCTCATGAACCATTTTCCCTAAAACCAAGGTTCATGAGTAGTATGAAGATCCGGGGTATGAACATGTTTATGAACAAGCTTGACATCTAGATATGTCATATGTATGTGAGCTCATGATATATGTTTTGGGAGTAGTATTTAGCACCGAGCGATGAGGGTTCTAGATGACCCAAATTCAGAACTACATTGTCACCGTAGGTTGCCCTCTGTTTCCCATGACAGGATCCTTATGGCATGGTTCTAACTTTGGCCGGTTAGAAAAACCTTTTTCAGTGTGAGTGCATGACACTGGACTCCATGTAGCTCAGCATGATTTATGTCGGTTAAGAGAAACTCCCACATGATTATTTTTAAGCTATGAAGTTATATGATTCTATACTTGAACTTAAACTTTATTTCATGTTTTACACCTTATGCCTTGATACTTACTTATGTCTCTTCCTTTATGTGATGAGTTCATTTTTAGCATGTTTTAAACTATTTTTATCATGATCATGCATATCTCACATACTCGGTACATCCTATAGTACTGACGCATTTTGCACTGCATCCTCTTGATGATGTAGATTCAGGTGTTTCCTATCTGGCTTATGGCTAGACGAGGCCGGATATCCAGTCTGTGTTGGTGAGTCCTCATGGTTCGAGGGCCAGTTTTTATTTTGTTGTATTGTTTATCTTTCCTTTAGATTATCGAGTTAGTTGGGGTTTTGTCCCATCAACTCTATATGCTGGCTTAGAGGCTTTTCAAACATAGATAGTATTCGAGTCTCCTCTTTGGATTGTATTTCTTATTTGACTTGACTATATATATATGCTTATGTTTCTAAACTTTCCTATTATGCTTCCGCTTATTTAATCAATCTGCCTGAGACATTCTATGACCAAGGGTTAACTTGGGACACTTGTGGTCTCGAGTCCCGTGTTACGTCTAGGGGGTAACCTTGGGGAGTGAGAAACTTGGTATCAGAGCCTCAAGTTCAAGAGTCCTAGGATGTTTGAAAGCCGCATCGAGTAGAGTCTCTTTCATGTGTGTGAAGTTTGCCACATATATGAGGGACAAGCTATGAGATGTCTTAGAAAACTTCAATTCTTTCATGATCATATCGTGCGTTCGATCTTAACTCTAATGTTCCTATAATCCTTACCTTGTACGTTTCAGATCATGCCTCCACGACGTGCTATGCCTTCCTGAGCCGCTAGGAATGCTGTCCCTCTAGTTCTTGCTCTCGAGGTCACGAATGAAGAGTTTTGGAATGATGTAGACTTAATGTATTAAAATATGGATGCCCAAGCCAATCAGTAGGCTCATGTTCCCATTCACCCTCATGGTGGGGCACCGGCCCGTGTTCGAGATTTCATCCATATAAACCAACCAGAGTTCTGGGGTTCGAAGGTGGGTGAGAATCCTCTTGGCCTTGTGGATGAGGTGAAGAAGATTTTTGAGGTGATGCAGGTTGGCAGAGTTTAGAGTGTCAAGCTTTCGTCCTATCAACTAAAGGACGTACCTCATATTTGGTTCACACAATGGAAGGAGGCCAGAGCTAGAGACGTGGTCCCTATGATATGGTAGTATTTCAAGGGAGCTTTCCTCGACCGGTTCTTTCCACGAGAGTTGAGGCAAGTTAAGGTTGAGGAGTTTGTGAACTTGAGACATGGATCTATGGCCGTTCAGGAGTATAATTTGAAGTTCACTCAATTGTCTCGGTATGCCCCCTCTATTGTAGTGGACCCATATGACCAGATGATCAAGTTTATCTATAGGGTTTCAGATTTAGTGAAGAAGGAGTGTAGGTACGTCATGCTATTGAGTGATATGACTATTTCCAGGATCATGACCCATGCTCACCAGATTGAGGGAGACAGACTTAGGGAGATGGCTAGGGAGAAAAAGAGGTCTAGATCCGAGGGTTCAAGTTTTGGCCATCAGAAGTCCGGTGGCAGACATCGCTCCTCGTTCCAGAAGAAGTCATCAGGACCCGTTCATTCTTCTGCTAGTGCTCCTACCTAGGTCCAGAAGCCTCGTCATGATCAGACTGGTAAAGGATCTGGTTCCTATTCACAGACTCAAGGGAGTGTTGCTAAGGGATCTTCCCACCCTATTTGCAGCACATATAGGAAGAATCACCCAGGAGAGTGTCATTTGGGCATGGGTGCATCCTTTGGGTGTGGACAAGTTGGACACATGATTAGAGATTGGCCTTTAGCTAAGAAGGTGAAGGGAGGTAGTAGGACTCAGTCTACCCCAGCAGTTTTAGGAGGTCGACCAGCCCAGTAGGGCACAACTTCTAGTTCTGACGGTTAGCGCCAGAACCGTCTCTATGCTATGCCCTCTTGTCAAGATCAGGAGGGTTCCCCAGTTATAGTTACTCGTACGTTAAAGGTCTTCTCTTTTGATGTGTATGCTTTGTTGGACCCCGGTGCCTCCCTATCTTTTGTGACCCTTTATGTAGCATGCAAGTTTGAAGTTTGTTCTGAATTGCTTTTAGAACCCTTTTGTGTCTCTACTCTTGTTGGTCAGTCAGTACTAGCCAAAAGAATCTACCAAAATTGCCCTATCTCAGTCCTTCATAGTTTCACTTCAGCGGATTGGTAGAGTTGGAGATGACTGATTTTGATGTTATTCTTGGTTTACATTGGTTGCATGCTTGTTATGCTTCGGTTGATTGCTGTACTCGGGTTGTTAGTTTCAAGTTCCCTAATGAACTCGTCTTAGAATGGCACGGTAGTCCCACATCCTTGAAAGGTCATTTTATATCGTATCTTAAGGCTAGGAAGATGATTTCAAAGGGGTATGTTTATCATATAGTTCAGGTTATGGACACGGAGTCCAAAACCCCATCTCTCCAGTCTGTTTCTATTGTTAATGAGTACCCAGAAGTGTTTCCTAAAGATCTGCTCAGAGTTCCTCCCGAGCGAGAAATCAACTTTGGGATAGATCTTCTTAAAGATACAAATCCTATCTATATTGCTCCCTATAGGATGGCCCTCGCTAAACTTAAGGAATTATAGGATCAGTTGAAGGATCTTATTGATAAGGGTTTCATCAGGCCTAGAATATCTCCATGGGGTGCTCTAGTCTTATTCGTACGAAAGAAAGATGGTTCCCTCAGAATATGTATTGATTACCATCAATTGAACAAGGTCACAATTAAGAATAAGTATTCCATTCCTAGGATTGATGACTTGTTCGATAAGCTTCAGGGTGCTAATTGTTTCTCTAAAATTGATCTTAGATCCGAGTATCATTATCTTTGTGTTAGAGAGTGTGATATTCCAAAGACAGCCTTTAGGACCTAGTATGGCCATTATAAATTTAGTGTGATGTCTTTTGGACTAACCAATGCTCCTTTAGCTTTTATGGATTTGATGAACCATGTGTTTAGATAGTATTTGGACATATTTGTGATTATGTTCATTGATGACATCCTTATCTAATCTCAGAGTAAGAAGGAGCATGAGAACCACTTTCGAGTTGTTTTGCAAACTCTCAAGGATCGATAATTGTTTGCTAAGTTTAGCAAGTATGAGTTCTGGATGTAGTATGTGGCTTTTATGGGTCACATAATGGCGGGAGATGGTATTCGTGTGGATTCGCAAAAGATTGAAGCAGTGAAAAATTGGCCTAGACCTACTTCCCCGTCGGATATTCATAGTTTCTTGGGTTTGGCTGGTTATTACAGGAGGTTTGTGGAGGGGTTCTCTTCCATTGCTTCACCCTTGACTCGATTGACTCAGAAAAAGGTGAAATTTTAGTGGTCCAATTCGTGTAAGAAGAGTTTTCAGGAATTGAAGACTAGGTTGACCACCACTCCAGTGTTGACCCTACCCAAGGGTTCGAATGATTTTGTGATTTATTGTGATGCTTCTAGGATCGGGTTGGGTTGCGTGTTGATGCAGCGAGGAAAGGTAATTGCTTATGCTTCTAGACAGCTTAAGACTCATGAGAAGAACTACTCTACTCATGATCTTGAGTTGGCAGCCGTGGTGTTTGCTTTGAAGATTTGGAGACATTACTTGTATGGCATTTATGTGGATGTGTTCACCAATCACAAGAGTCTACAATATGTGTTTACTCAGAAAGAATTGAATCTTCATCATAGGAGGTGGCTTGAGCTTCTTAAGGATTATGACATGAGTGTTCTTTACTATCTAGGTAAAGCCAATGTTATGGAAGATGCACTTAGTAGACTGT
The DNA here is from genome assembly GCA_003996215.1 of Jaltomata sinuosa. Lineage (NCBI taxonomy): Eukaryota > Viridiplantae > Streptophyta > Magnoliopsida > Solanales > Solanaceae > Jaltomata > Jaltomata sinuosa. Next base: position 73,061 of record QJPP01004318.1, read on the forward strand.
CCATGGGTAGTGTGGCCTCGATTAACGATGGGAAGAAGGAGTTGGTGAAGGATGTTCATCTACTTGCCCAATTGGGAGTGCAACTTATGGACTCGACCGAGGGTGGTGTTATTGTTTAGAATGGTTCTGAGTCATCCTTGGTAGCTGAGGTGAAGGTAATGCAAGACAGTGATCCAATTTTGCTTCAGCTTAAGGGTGCAGTTCATCAGCAAAGGGTTGAAGTTTTCTCCCAAGGGGGAGATGGTGTTATCCGTTATCAGGGTCGACTGTGTGTGCCAGATGTAGATAGGTTGCGACAACAGATTTTGACTGAGGCTCACAGTTCTAGATATTCCATTCAACCTGGTGCCACTAAGATGTACCGTGATCTACGAGAAGTCTATTACTGGAATGGTATGAAGAGGGACATAGTCAGTTTTTGGCTAAGTGTCCCAACTGTCAGCTGGTTGGGTAGAGCATCAGTGATCGGGTGATATAATTCAGGATATTGAACTTCCTACTTGGAAATTGGAAGCGATCAATATGAACTTCATTACAGGTTTGCCTCATACTCGAAGGTAACATGATTCAAATTTGGGTGATTGTCGATCGGATAACTAAGTCATCCCATTTCTTGGCTGTTAAGACTACAGATTCATCGGATGATTATGCCAGACTCTATATCTGAGAGATAGTTCAATTGCATGGTGTCCCTTTGTCCATCATTTTTGATGGGGGTACTCAGTTTATATCCCAGTTTTGGAGATCATTTCAGAGAGTTCTTGGTACTTAGGTGAAGCTTAGCACAACTTTTCACCCTCAGACAGATGGACAAGCAGAGAGTACTATTCAGACTTTGGAGGATATGTTGAGAGCTTGTGTGATTGATTTCAAAGGTAATTGGGATTATCACTTACCTCTCATCGAGTTTGCCTATAATAATAGCTTTCACTCTATCATCCAGATGGCTCCGTATGAGGCACTTTATGGTCGAAGGTGTAGGTCTCCTATTTGTTGGTTTGAGGTTGGTAAGGCAGCCTTGATTAGTCCAGACTTAGTGCATGAGACCATGGAGAAGGTTCAGCTTATTAGAGAGAGGTTGAAGACTGCTCAGAGTCGACAAAAATCCTATGCAGATGTGAGGCAGAGGGAGTTAGAGTTTGAGGTAGATGATTGGGTATTTCTTAAGGTGTCGCCCATGAAGGGTGTGATGAGATTTGGGAAGAAAGGGAAGCTTAGTCCTCCTTTTGTAGGTCCTTATTGGATTCTGAGGAGAGTTGGTAAGGTTGCTTGTGAGTTGGATTTACCAATGGAGTTAGAAACGGTTCACCCAATATTCCATGTCTCCTTATTAATGAAGTGCGTTGGTGATCCGACCTTGATTGTTCCTTTGGAGGATGTAGGTGTGAAGGATATTCTCACCTATGAGGAGGTTCCCGTAGAGATTCTTGATCGTCAATCCAGAGATTGAGAAATAAAGAAGTCGCCTCGGTAAAAGTTCTTTGGAGAAACCAACTTGTAGAGGGAGCTACTTGGGAAGCGGAAGAGGCCATGAAGGCCAAATACCCTCATCTCTTTCCTTCTAATTCAGCTTCAGCTTGAGGTAATAGTTTACTCCTTACTATGTCCCTCCGAATCTACTCCATCAGTTCCCTTCATAATCTTAGCATGCATTCAAGTTTTTGAAGTTGATTCAGTCATGATTTAAGTTGAAAAGTTTAGTTTTCATGTTGGTTGGGATGTTATTCCTCTAGTTTTACCTTGCTTAGTCTTCATTCGAGGACGAATGATCCCAAGGGGGAGATATTGTAACACCCCAGAAACCGATTCAGCTATCTAAAGAAAAATCTCTAAAAAATCCTAAACTTCTAGAAATCACGAGTCCAAATCACGGTTCGTGATTATAACCATGAGTCGTGGTTCTGAGTCGTGATCCCAGACTTGTAAAAATTAGTCTCTGGTTTGAGACTACGAGTGAGTTCTACGGACCGTGATTCTTTCTATGCATCATAGAATGCACTCGTGGAAATCAGACCTGAAGACTGACTTGGTCCCAGGGACCACGAGTTGTTTCTACGGGTCGTCATTTGATTCACGGACCATAGAGATGACTCGTGGAACCTGTTCAGAGGATTTCATGTTTTCCCAAAAATGATGACTTGGGTCTACAACCCGTGATTCTTTCTACGGGTCCGTGCTGTTGACGTGTAGACTACTTTCTGCAGACTGTGTAATTGGACAGGACCCACGAGTCATGGTTCTAAGGATGACCCGTGGAACTAACCGATAATTCCTGAAGCCGACCATTTTTCCAGCTTTTTCCTAATTATGTTTGAGGGGTATTTTTGTCATTACCCACTCTTTTAACTCCTAAATGATGTCATTTTGACTATTTCTAGAAGGGTTTTCACCCTCATTAGCCTAAGTCCCTTATCAAATCTTTATTCAACTCCCAAAAAGGAAAAGGTCTCTCTCAAGCTCAAGATCTCAAGTTCCAAGATCAAGTCTCCTAAATCTTTTCAATTTCAAGTGGGTAAACTTCAATCAAGGTATGTGGGTATTCAACAATGGGTTTCTTCTACCCTTGTGCCCAAAACCCCAAATTTCTAAATTTGATTTCATGAACTTTCAAACTAGGGTTCTTACTCAATTCTTATGGGTTTTGTTATAAATTCCTTTCTTATGATTTTATTATCAAATTCTATTAAAATTTCATGATTTTGCATGGGTTTTTACATATGGATTCTTATTTCATGAATTGAAGCTAATTATGGCAAAATCCCACATGCATGAGTTGATTTAAGGAAATTGGGTATTTGATGACATGTATCTCTTATGAAATTTAAAGCAACTGCATGCCTAGTTCCTATGTTCTATGACAATATATGTTATTATGAAATTGAACTAGGGCCATGCAAGTTTTCAAGTTATGAATTATTATGCAGGACAAGACACCCGATGTGCCATCAATGCTCATGAACTATTTTTCCTAAAACCAAGGTTCAAGAGTAGTATGAAGATCTGGGATATGAACATGTTTATGAAAAAGCTTTACACCTAGATATGTCATATGTATGTGAGATCATGATATATGTTTTGGGAGTAGTATTTAGCACCGAGCGATAAGGGTTCTAGATGACCCAAATCCAAAACTACGTTGCCAATGTAGGTTGCCCTCTGTGGACCATGACAGGATCCTTATGACATGGTTCTAACTTTGGCCGATTAGAACAACTTTTTTCAGTGTGGGTGCATGACACTGGACTCCATGTACCTCAGCATGGTTTATGTCGGTTAAGATAAACTCCTACATGATTATTTTCAAGCTATGAAGTTATTTGATTCTATACTTGAACTTAAACTTTATTTCATGTTTTACACCTTATGCCTTGATACTTACTTATGTCTCTTCCTTTATGCGATGAGTTCATTTTTAGCATGTTTTAAACTATTTTTATCATGATCATGCATATCTCATATACTCGGTACATCCTATAGTACTGATGCATTTTGCATTGTATCCTCTTGATGATATAGATTCAGGTGTTTCCCATCAGGCTCGTGGCTAGATGATGCCACATATCCAGTCTGTGTTGGTTAGTCCTCATGGTTTGAGCTTTCCCTCAGTGGCTTGAGGTTGTTTATGACTTACCGGGACCGACGGTTTGGTGTCCGGACCGTTCGTTAGGTCGTTGTAACCATTTCCATGTTTTAGCTTTTAAAGTTGGTAAATATTTGACTTTGGTCAACTTTCTTGGTTAACGCGCTCAGAATTGAATTTTGACAGTTCTGTTGGCTCCAAAACAAGGATTTTGGTCTAGTGGGACCATTATTCTGAGTCTGAATGCCTTCGGTTTGGTTTTGTGTGGTTTTGTGTGTTTTGGAGTCAGTTTTGCTGGTAAGGTTGACTTTGGTCAACATTTGGAGAAGACGACCTCGGATAGGAATTTCGTCAGCGCCGTTAGCTCTGGAATGTTGACTTTGGGCTAGGGGGACCTTTGGTTTGGGTCCTGAGGCTTTCGAGCTCGTTATTGGGTTTTGAGTTTCGAGTTAGTTTTGGGATTGGGGCCCACTTTTCGTTAAAACAATCTCTGTTTGGAGTTTCATTGATTCCATTAAGTCCGGAATGCCATTTCTGGTAGGGTAGCATGGTTGGTTTGTGTTCACGGGGTTCCGGATAAATCCTGAGGGTCCGTCGGAAGATTTTTGGACTTGGTGTTTTTGCTGGTTGCTGCATTAAATTACAGACAACTTTGCTCTTCGCGATCGCGGGGACCCCATCGCATTCGCAATGGTCTAGTTTCTTGACCATCGTGTTTGCAAAGGGTTCCTTCGCATCGCGATATAGCCGGCTGGGACCTGGCTTGGCTTTTTCTTCACGAACGCGGCCTAGACCATCGTGAACGCGATAGTTGGGCCGGCTTTTCTCCGCGAACCCGGGGGTCCTGTCGCGATCGCGATGATGGACCCCTGATAGTTATATTAAGTTCCAACTTCATTTTTTTCTCCAAAAATATGAGAAACTCCATTGGTAGGCTCCCAAGCTCAACATTTCTAGCATCCTTGCATAATTTCCTTCACCGGGTAAATTCCCTCGTCACCCCTCTCCCCTTTTATGTGTAAATTCTCATGATTCTCCCGCTAAATTCCCTTGTTGCCAAATCCTTAGAGTTGGAGAAATTCTTGTGGAATCTTGTTTTTAGGGAATGTATGCTCAAAAAATTGTGCAACTCACCTCAGTGACGTGCTTCTCTTGTTCAGGTAGGTCCCTGCCTTCAAATTACGAGCTTTTTCGTTTTAATCTCGTGAATTAGTAGCACTTTGGGGCAGTGTTGGGCCCCGAATTGAGCTCCGCTCGCGCCCAAACTTTGGGCATGGGTTCCTTAACCCTCCGCGAGCATAGTTGTGATTTTTTTTATTTCATTGCACGGACCCCGAGGTTCATTTTTTTGACCTAATTTTTGGCCATATAGCAATATGGGTGTCATTATTCTCGTCTTGACATCTAGTTTATGTTCTTGATAGAGTGGCAAATTTTTGAGGCCATTTAGAAGAGGAAGGCATACGAGTGACGGTTCGTGTTTGCAGTTCGTCCCCGAGGTAGGTTACAGTTTACCTTCTAGACTGAGTTTAGTTGGATTATATATATTTGTATGCTACTGGAACGCTAGGTTGGATTAGATAGACCTTAGGCTTAAATCCTGTTTGTCATGTTAATTGGCCATCTTGGGTTTTTAGCACTAGGACTGTACGTTATCCTTACCCTAGGAGCTTGTTCCTTCAGTTTGACTAGTCTAAGATCCTTATTATGCTTTTAGGAGGATTTAGAGGTAGAGTAGAGCTTGCCGGTTGTTTTCCGCTTTACCACTTTATTTTATCATTGTGTGTAACTATGGGACCGAGGCCATGGCTAGTATTTGGATGGAGTTCCAGGTCAGTTCTCTTGGTTTGGAGGGTACTTTTGCCCTGTTTGATATGATGGTGTGATTATTCCTCTGCTTGTGAACATTCATACTCATATCGCATGGCATATCATTGGTACAGTACGGAAATGATTTTTCAAAAGCTTTTGTGTTTGAAAAGAGGTTTTTCTACTGTTGTGATGAATTTTGGACTAAATCGAGCTATTTTGAGTATCACCTTGGTTTTTGAGAGGGAAAGAGGAACTACTATTTTCTGTATATAAATTTATGGTCCGATGCAGTATTTCGGACCCCCGATGCATTTTTTCGGGTATTTTACTCTCTCATTTATATACATATTAGTCCGATGCAGTATTCCGAACCCCCGATGCGTTATTCCGGGTATCTTATTATTTCATATATATATATATATATGCATAGTATGATGAGGTATTCTGGGCACCCGATGCGGTATTCCGAGTTTATATTATATTGCATTCATATATGCTTCATCATGCATTGCATTGCATTTTCTTTGACACCTGGATTGACTTTGGTTTGTCTTGTTGTTGTTTTCCTTTCTCTTTTTACTTATTGGCATGTCTCCGGCTTTATAACTAGATTTAGGAGGATCCCTTTATAGTTAGCTGCTCTCCTGTAATCTATATTTATATATTATCTTTCGGCGCTCGGTCGGCCTATGATGCCTACTGAGTACCTGTTGTCTTGGTACTCATACTACACTCTGCATCTCTTTTTCTGATGCAGCACCTAGTACGAGCCACCCTCGTTGATCTCCTGTCGTTCGAGGCCCATTGCTGTTCGGATCGCGGTGAGCTCCCGGCGCTTTGGAGACTTTGCATGCTTTCCATCTTGTACATTCTGTCTATATTTTGTATTTTGGATAGACAACACTTGTTGTATAGCTACTCCTTACTTTAGTGGCTCTTGTACTAGTGACACCAGGTCCGGGTTGGGGTTTGGGTTATTTTGTCTTTTTGATCACTTTAGGGCCATCTTTTGTATATTGTGTACGTTGGTATGTATATATATGTTTTTGGCCCTGTCTTTTGTTACATCTTCCGCTTCTTTTTGGTTAAATTATTATTTACTGCTTTTCGCGTGTTTGGGATAGACTTGTCTAATGGAGGGTTATGTAGACGCCATCATGGCCCAATTTTGGGTCATGATAGGTCAACTTAAAACGATCATTGCTCCTAAAATATAAAGATTTAGGTGTCCTATTACCCACCAAATTAAAGGTATTTGAATCTTCTTTCCAACACCATCGACCACTCGTTAATCTGTGTCTAGAGTAAAAAGTTGTGGGCATCTTAGTAAAGCACTATCAGGCTATCAGGCCATGCGGCCCACGGGACCCTACCGTGCATTGGACCATGCAAAGCATGGTGGGGCCAATGCCTTGGGGTGTGCGGCTCATCCCCCCTTTTTACCCGACGGGAATTATTTTCTTATGTTATTATTGGGGCCTTTTTGTCCTTTCCTTATCCAAAACCATCCTATACTATTTCATAACAATTTCCCTACGTTCTAATGACCCTAAGTTGATTAAAAGTCTCTGCTCTCATCCTCTCCAAGTCAAGAAGCAAGAAAACCTAGGGTTCAAGGTTTCTATGGTCAAACTCAAGCGTTTCGCGAATTTCTCTCCATCAAAAGGTATGTTGAATATTCCTCTTTGAACTAAATCTACTAGTAAATGATTTTTCAACCATGAAAGTGATTTTTACAAGTTTGAATGTGGATTTTGTTGAATGATTTTCGGAAGAAGAACTTACTTGAAGTTACAAATTCTTTTTACGAAGTACTTCCTTTGTTATTGAATATACTTGAAAATGGAGGATTATTATTTGGAATACGAAAGCCTACTTATTTGAAAAGCTATGTTGTGCCTGATTTAAAGTTTTGTAGTCATGATCCTTGTGAAATTTGTTCTACTATTTAAAGCTTGGTTTTCGATGAAAGATGAAAGGATTTCTACATCCCTTGGTTTTGAAAGTATTGTTTATTCAGTTATGAAATTGTCAACCCTTGAGGGATATGTTAAATGTGATTTAATCCTTTAAAATGATGAGACTAATGATGTATGATTTATGAAAAATGATGGCATGATATGTTTATGTATGACTTGCAAGTATTTGTATAACGATACAAACTTTACGAATGCCTCAAGAATGTTTCCCTAATGAATATTTTATATATTGTTTTAAGAAGACTAAAAGATGGGCTTAAGAGAATTAGATGGTTAACCGAGAAGGTATGAGCTTGAAAGGCTCATCACTCGAAACATATGTTTTTCCACGTAGGGGATGGTTCGCTCTTTAAATTGGACGACTGTATGCTTCACCTCTATGAGGATGATTTATGTAGGCATTTTATGCTGTTATATACAGAAGGATCCCGATTCATATGGTAAACATAGATTGGGGCTCAGCCGGTTGACCATTGATCAGACCCACATAGCTCGTGGTGAAATATGTATGATGTGTCGGTTAAACCATCTAGTTCAGAAGTAATGTAATGTATGGTTTTCATGAAATGTTTTGAATACTTGCCCCATGTTTTGTTTTCTATTATGATTTATGTCACATTTTTTATGACTTGCTTTATAAACTGTTATGTCCCTTCCCCTGGGTTGCATGCCAGTACTCATCGAACTGGACGTCCTCGGACGCTACATCATTTCATGATATAGATTCCAAGACACTTTCTCATGGTACTGTGCAACATTAGGATTGTCCTGGACAATGTCAGCAAGTGGTGAGCTCTCCATCTTTCGAAAGGCAATTTACACCTTTATTTTGACTCTGATTTTCAGTTATGGTATTGTCGGAGTCATGTCCTAGCATTGATATTTTATTCTTATGTTAGAGGCTTTGTTGATCTATGTAGATGTTATTTTGAATGTTTTGTTCCCAACACTTGGTAAGCTCTTGAATTATATTTTTAAATGGTTTTCTCAAATTGGTCTTTCTTCCGCAAATGTTTTATTGAATATGCTCATAATGTATGCTAAGGAGCCTTCTTGGGCCTTTATTGGTCTGGGGTGCCCGTTACGTCTAGGGCCTGGTCTCGGGGTGTGACACATGGCTTTTAACTTGGGCCCAACTTGCATCTATGCCCTCCAATTTTGGATGTGCACAAGTAGACACTTAAACTTGTATAAAGTTGAACAAGTATACATGTTTGTCCTACGTGGAATAATACACTTAGGATGCCACGTAAGATGTTATATTGTAATGTAGGGTGCCACATAGAATACATGTGTTAAGTTGGCGCTAAGATAAAGGGCATGTTTATGCGCAATGAACTATGCATGGAAATTGAAAGTATCTCATAAATGTGCATGGGTCCAATTTAGTCTCGGTATGTACCCCATCTCTTCTGAATTTCTGTAGCGCAGGAAATGAAACAGTTTATCTAACATATTCCACTAATCCTATTCTAAGATCCCTACCCTTAAAAAGAAAATAATTATGAGTCTTTCTCTCATAATACAACCCCCATATGTCCAAACTCCAAAGAATGACCCATCCACCCTAACCCCATTAACTATTCCTCCACCAAATCTCATCTTCCAAGATAGTCCATCTGAAATTTCCTCACTCTCAGAGTCTTCTAGCAACCTCGACATGATAGGAAGTTTAAATAGTTATCACACGGAGGTTGTAAGTGAGGGGAAAAATGGATGAGGTATGTATGCAGGAGAGGACAGAGGACCTTGTAGTGGATACTATTAGTACAGAGGGGGTTTATGAGCAAGTGAGTAAGGAGGCTATTGTTGATAGTACCGGCCGGTCATATCGTGAGGGGGAATATGTTAGGGACCTCACATTTGAAGCTAGTTGACCTGAGGGGCACTCTATGGAAGTTGGGGGTACAGACCAGTTTGTGCAACCTGTTCCATTAGCCAGGCTGATACAAAGGTGGATGACAACACACAATTGGTTTAACTTGGTTCTAAAGAGGGTTAGATCTAAACTTCGTAAAGCTAGTGGTTAGCCCATTTCCATTCCTAAGTATGAGCCTAATGTTGAGCCACATGTTCCTTCTATTTTGACAAGGACTCTTTACACTAAAGGTAAGAGGAAATAAGAGGACGCGGAGTTACAGAAAGCCTGCAAATATTCCAGGTAACCCACATTGACTGTGACTAGGTATGATGAGATTGTAAGTACTGAGGAAGAGGCTGCCTCTAAGAGAACTAGAAAAGAAAAATTTACTAATGCTTTTAAACCAAAGTCCAAAGAAAATGGCCAGTGTCAACAAATAATAATGAGAAATGATGGATAAACTTGCATAACCAGGTATATGTAGTGAATTTAAAGATACATAATGAAGTGGGTTTAGAACTATCACATGACGTCTCAGGATAATCAGCAAACATAAGATCTCATCAAGAACATAGAGCTTAAGAAAAATCATGCATTGGCCAGTTGCTTCAGATATATTATAAGAAGAAAAAAAATCTCAAACAGAAGTAGTGGTAGATGAAGCAGTAGGAAGATGGACGAGAAGAAAAAGAAGAAAGAGATAAGAAAAGGTAATGTACTGACCTTGATTATTGCTACCATCAGACAAATAGTTGTTTGGTTGAATAGCAGCCTTTTCTCCCGGTGAACGAACACCAAATTTTAGCATGTTAGAATCAAGTGTTAATCCTGGATTTAGACACTGATGTTGCGCAATGATGTTCATTGTGACGTCTCATTCTATGGTATCTTTTTGCGCTTTGAATTTTTCCAACATTATTTGTTGCATCCTCTCTTCCATTTCATCCATTCTTTTCTGCACCATTTCATCATCAGCAACTTTAAGAAGGGTCCAGAATCTCCCACTTTCATTGTTCAAAAGAGTCTTGCTAACCCCACGTCCATACAATCTTACTCGACTTGGATGATTAGGTCCCATAACTGCTACAAATATGTCAACTGATTATTGAGTACCATCTTCACTTTCTTGAGTTTCCATTCTCTCCATTTCAGCCTACAAATCAAATTCAAGAGAAGAGAGTTCAACTAAATTAAATCGATCCAATATTTAAGAAGAAACAAATGATCTCAATAAACTTTGAATCAAAAAATTTCATACTATTTTGTTAGTTGTATCTTTATACAAGTCTTTGTATACTCCAGGTTTCCTTCTTCTAGTAGCCAAAAAGAAGTCCTTATTTGACAAAGCATCAGGAGTTTCCTTATTGAAAGACTCTGGTATCTAAGCAAAGGGAAATGCCTCTTTAATCAACACTAAAAACTCTGAAAATGCTACATTACTCAACCCATGCAATGATTTAAACAAGTACAACCGAATGGTGAAACTCAGTTTAGTGAAATTTTCACAACCCGAATATAATTATTGTTTTCCTTCCTCCAATAATTTAAAAAATTTCTTTGCATCTTCAAGTAGTCCCTCTCCCACTCCTTCTCCATGCCCTGACTCAGCCTCCACATTTCTAAATGTATCGTGAAGTAGTCCATCAATATTATCACGAAAATCAGAACCTTCATCATCATTGATTGTATGAGGTCTTTTTCTATAGAAAGACCTTTTTACATGAAAAGTCCATTTGGTGTAACCAGCAACAAACCCTACAGAAAGCAAGTGATCCTCCACCACATCTCTATAATGCCAATAGTTATTCTTGCCTTTTCTGCAAGGACATAATATCTCATTTCCTTGAGAAGATCATTCAAATGCCTTATCAAGAAAAATGTTCACTTCACGCTTAAACTAATCAGACCATATTAGGTAATTCAACCAACTTTTATCCTCATTATCCATTGAAATCCTATGTAACTCAAGAGAATCATCAAAATTAAGGTTCATGCTAAGCTAAAATATGAAGTCAATATTTAAATCCCTTTAGCAATAAGTGACCCAAAATAAAGAAAAAAATTGAGAAATGTTCAGTGAACTCAAGATTTAATCCCTTTAGCAACAAATGATCCAAAATAAAAATTAAATTCTAGATATCACAATGAATCAACAGGTAGACAAATAAGCAAAACTGGACAAAAAGATGAGAGTAAACTGACACTATCAATACTGGACAGTAAGATGAGCAAAACTAGACAATAAGACACTGCCAAGATGAGAGTAAACTGAATCAAAAAATAAAGACCATACCCCAAAAATATTTAGCTATAGATTTTCACTCATCAATTTCTTCCTCAGGCCAAAACTGGAAAAGCTTGTGCAGCAATTAGGTCAACCTAATCCAAACCTTTTCTTCTCTCATTTAGACTTCTCAATTGATGTGGCTATAACACTGGCTCAAGAACTAACTACAACAAGTACCTATTTAAGGGTCACTTATCACATATTTAAACTTAATATTGCTCTACTCAAAACACACACATACATTACACACACACACACACACATATATAGACATGCTTATGCACATTTAGATGGAGTAACATCCTTATAGCAATAAGAATACATCAATATGATTTTCACTTAGTCAAAAAAATACCAAACTTAAACTGTTTCAGTAGACCCAAAGAAGAGCTTGAGGCTTCCCACTCCAAGTCCTTCATGAAAGAAGAAGAGCAAAATCTTCACTCATGTTTAGTTTGATGTGTGAAAATGTAGAAACAAGAGGTACACTAAAACAACTTGATGATGGTGAATTGGGATAAAGTGCACAACAACTTTAGGGTCAAAAATATACAGATCAGGGCTCATAGGGGTAGGAAATAATTGGATTAAAGAGGATTTTATTGTGTTAATAGCTTAGGGTAATCAAATGATTACCTGATTTCACAAAACAATAAGACTTTCGATCTTTACCAATATTAAGGACAATCAATTCCACTAGTCCCTTATAGTTCATAAGAAATCCAAGAGCAAGATCCTCATTTTTGGGAATCCTCCAGAGAAAAGAAACTATAAAAATACCAGTAATCTTCCCAAAACAACCTGTAAATATAACCAGAAGTAGCAAACCCCATGATTGTATACCTTGGATTATAGAAACATTTGTTTTTAGAACACTCGAGACATAGTAAAATGGGAGGAGGATACAAGGTCCTCAACTTTTTCAACCAGTACACCTGCAAATGGCCCCTCCTTTGGAACTAGAACTCCAATCACGAAAGCCCCAAACATCGTGTGAATCCCAATAATAACAGTGACCAATCCAGCTACAAGTACAACAGCTAAAGTACCATACATATACATCTTATCCACAGGTTCACCTTAAAAATTTGTGGCACAATAAGACTGGCGCCAATGACAAAAACACAACCACAGAGGAAAACCCAAAGTGACACAGTAGGGATAATTTATCACCAGATAAGGTAATGGCAAGAGCAAGTAAAATATAAGCTTCCATATCATTAACTGCTGCCGCAGACATGGCCATTCGCCCGAAATTAGTAGTTAAAAGTTTCAGCTCGGCCAAAATTCATTCCAAAATAGGAAATGCAGTTACGGAAAGTGCTGTAACCCTGAATACAAGAAATGAAGTAGCATTTACACCTTTAGCTATAGTTTCTTGAAGAATAAATGAAGAGCCAATTCCCAAAGAAAATGGAAGACTAATTCCTGCAGCAGCAATGGCAAGGATGACTTTTTTGCAACTCTAACGCAATGACTTGACATCTAGTTCTAGGCCAGCTAGAAATAAAAAGAACAAGAGACAAATGTTTGCCGAAGTGTCTAAGACAATGATGCTCTTTGGAGGGAATACTGCATTCATATAGCCTTTGGGGCTTTCGTGATTGGAGTTCTAGTTCCAAAGGAGGGTCCATTTGCAGGTGTACTGGTTGAAAAAGTTTGGTCTTTTCCTCCCATTGTACTTTGTCTTGAGTGGTCTAAAAATGAACGTTGCTATAATCCAAGGTATACAATCATGGGGTTTGCTACTTCTGGTTATATTTACAGCTTGTTTCGAGAAGATTGCTTGTACTTTTATAGTTTCCCTTCTCTAGAGGATTCCCAAAAATGAGGTTGTTGCTCTTAAATTTCTTATGAATAGTAAGGGACTAGTGTAAGTGTGGAAGTGGAAGTGGATTGTGAAACTGATTGTCCTTAATATTGGTAAAGATACAAAGGTAATGCTCGTCTAGTGTCTTACTGTTTTGTGAAATCAGGTAATCTGTTTTAGCTTTACACTTGACACATATAGAGCCGATTTGGATTTGCTTAAAAAAATAGCTTTTAAGCAATGTGATTAAAAGTGGAAAATAAGTGCTTATAAATAAGTAGATAAGTGTTTGAATAAAAAGTGCTGAAATTGAAAAAGAAAAAATTGTTAATGTGTTTGATAAACAAGTGTTGTTAAGCACTTTTTTGTTTTAGGAGAAAGGGAAAGATGGAGAAGAGGGATGAGAATAAGAGAAAAGAGAGTACTTTCATATATTTTAGGGCTGAAAAGTGAGGGTAGTGTTGAAATTTGGGAAAATTATAAGGGATAAAAGGATAAATGTATTGGTCAAACTTAAAAAGAATTTTAAGCTAAAAGCAAAAAGCTAGCTTTTAGCTTTTTTTAATCAGTTTTTAGCTTTTTTTTAATTGTTTTTATGTTTTACCAAACATTCAATTAATCTAAAAAATAGATTAAAATCTGGTTTGACCAAATTAAAATCTAGTTTGACCAGATTAAAATCATATCCAAACAGGCTCATAGTATTTCATCAAAATCATCGGTTTCTACAAATTCACCTGCTTCATTTGGTTCATCTGTTCCATCAGAATCATCGGTTTCATATGTTTCAAGTTCATACAGTTCAACTAGATAGCAACAAAACTTAAACCCACACTACCCGGCTTAATAGCTCATGCAATAGGGAATCCAACATCATGAATAAGAAATTTCTATCAACATAAATTAGACCCACAGCAGCAACATTCTAACGAGAAGAACAAAGCCTCCAGCAACACAAAAATTTAGGTCGAAATCAGAAAAATCACACTAACCTTAATCTCCAGAAATTGAAGCAGAAAACCTCAACGATTTCTCACATTTCACGAAAGTCACTTTGAAAGAAATGTTTTATCTTGAGATTAGCCAGAAACATGTGTATGGAAGAAGGAAATGATGATTGGAAGACCACAAGCTGCAAAATGGGTTTATCTAGCTTTCATTTTCTTAGAAAATGGGTTGTTCTTTTCTTGTTCTTCTGACAAAAAAGAGAGGGAATATTCGAGAGAAGAAAAAAATAAAATTAGATTAATGAAAATTCTTTTGGCGGACTTGTGAAAATAAGAGAGGGAAATTGTGGAGGAATTTAATAACCGTTGTAGTTGATAAAAAGGCTCAAATATATCATCGAATTATTATAAATAGTTTATCTCTGTTATCCATTAAAGGTTTGGTACATTTATGCCACTTCCATTAAAGTTTGACTCGTCTATGTCAATGTCGTCATAGAAAAAGTTCATTCATGCCATTATTTTTTAATGATGGTTTTGCAAAATCATTTTTTCCATATAGCCTCTTATTCAAAGTTCAGTCACCAAATCTAAATAAATCAATATTACTTAAAATCAAAATTAAAAATTACACCCACTAAAATAAAATTTGACCCACACAGTTAAAATAAAAATTGGACTCATTAATTGGGTAAGGTGTGGGTCATATTTGTAGTGACTCTTCCGGTCATTTTTGCGTATACGTTTTCCTTATACTGTTAGAGATTTTCTGTAGCCGTCCCAAGTCATTTATGGCTTGCTGGGACCGGTGGTTTGGTGCCCTGGACATCCGTTTGGTCCTTATGGTCGTTCCCCTATTTTAGAGCTGAGCCGTAGGAGCTGAGTATCAAAATCGTGCGATGATTTGCATTCGTATAACCTTAACCTTTGTTCTGTATCAAAGGCTTGCGAGCCTAAATTTGAGAATTTATTAACATCTCGTGTATTTGAAAATATTTTATTTGAAAGTTGAATTTGGTAAAAAATTATATTTTTATTACTATTTTTAAAATATTTTAAAGGTTAATGAAAAATACTTTTGTTATGATATAACTGTGTATGTATTTATTTTATAAGGTTTTTATAAATTGTAATATTTTAACGGAGATAGTAAATTTAGTTATGTTAAAAATTATTATTATAATATAGTAGGTTTTATTTGAAATAATTTTCTATTAATTATTGTATATTCAAAAAGTTATATATATTTTACCACGAACTTATGCAATACCAGAATAGGTACAAAATGGAAAAGAAGTTAGGTGGTACGTGGAAGGGTGTAGTGTTGCAGCATGTATGATTTCAATAGGTGGCACTTAATTACTCACTTACAGTAATTAATATGTAACCAATTTATGTTCACTTTTGAAAACTTAAAGCGGTGGCAGTAGTACTATTTTCTTAGGATTGAGACCAAGTTCATCTAACTTTTTCTCATTCATTACCTAATGAGCAAGGTTTGTTGGCTGCTCCATATCTTCATACGCACATGGAGAGAAGTAGGTGGAACCAAATATATTTTGACGTTATGTTTAATATAGAAAAGGAAATCAATTATCTGCGTCAAGTGTTTCAAGCCCGAATGCAAGTTTGATTTTGTTTCGGAGCTTCTCGGAGCGATTCAAGCTTACACATCATCGTCCTAGTAGCTTGTCAATGGAAGACAGGTAGGTTATGGCTTAAACTCCCTAGACTTAGCATATATTGGATAAAATTGTACTAGCTGGCATCCTTGGGTTGGATTATTAGGTTGGTATCACAGACCTTGACCGCTTTATTCATGTCTGCCTACTTTTGTTCCTCCGTAGCTTGTAGTACTTGCCGATATGTTTTATTTACCTTGTGGTACTGTGAGGCCTTATTGACTATGTAACATAGAATGTGGGATATTGGGAATGTCCGCGAGTCCCGGGCATAGAATTATTCTTCTAGGCTGGTTATGCTTGCTGAGTAGCTATGGGCCTGTGCAGGGTCGATAGGTTGATTGTGAGCTGCTGGGCAGCTATTGTGTTTGATCATACCATTTCCATGCATATAAAGAGGTTTTATCCATGTTTTACTACGGTTTTGGCTTCGGGCCTACTGGCACTATTTTCTAAAGTTTGCATGGTCCCGGGGTCCTGTTTTTGATGGAAACAAATTGGAAATGGTTTGATTTAACTTGTGAATGTTCTTGGGTAAAAGAAGGTAAAATTATGACTTATATCACCAGTTTTACGATTAAGGCTAGACTCGGCAGGGCCGGGGTGCTAGTTGAGTTTTCTTGCTACTTGAGATAATTTTAGCCTCGGTCGGACCGAGCACCTGAGATGACTTTCTACTGTTTAGACCCGGTTATGCCCGAGCACCTTTGGAGGGGTTTTTGAGATATTTTCCCACTACTTTAGTCCTGGACAGGGTCTGGGCATGCATATTCGAGACTGGGTCTCTATCTTGAAACCGGACTTGCTTCCGGATGACATGTTTCTATACTATGTTTTAATATGGGGTAGGGGACCTCCATGGACCTTGCCATCTGGGCCTGGGGGTTCGAGCTATGTGTGCCGGAGGAAGGGTATATGGCGGAGTAGAGGTATACGGGCAGTGTCCTTCCATGGGACCTACCTGCTGGGCCAGATCGGCACCGAATGAGGTACATACAGAGATACCATTTCACTTGGGATATTCATGCATCATATCATTCATTGGTTGAGGCTCCACCCTTGTTTGTTGTTTGTTGATTGTACGCTCCGGTAGTATGGGATGCCGGAGGGTTTGTTTTCACTTGTTTGTGTTCCTCGATAGTATGGGCGGCCGAGGGACTGTAAGTAGGTTCTTGCTATTTACTTACAGAATTGTTCTCTGTTATGGTTAAGTATGAAATTGGTTACTACTAGGCTGTTAGTTTCTGGATTTGAGATTGATATGATTAGTTGAGTTTGATTCCTGTCTCCAAGCATGCCTATCATTACTCCTTCCCTCTTCCTCTTACACTTGAGGTTACCGGTATACCGTCCAATTCGTAAACTTATTATGTATATACTGTTATTTCAAGGACCCCAGGTGCGTTGTTTCTTACTTTCACCTGTGCCTATGGTGTATATATTCTGCTTGCTGGCCTCACATGTGGTTCTGCTGACTTCCCTTTGGGCTAGTTCCTGTGTACCTTTTGTTGATTTCTGTGACTACTTGCTCCTATTCTGTCTGTTACTACGCTTTTATCTTATATGTGCCCAGTCTGCCTATGATACCTACTGGGTACCTTATGCTTCACATTTGGTGCTCACCCTACCCCCTACATCTTTTGGTGCAGATCCTAGCGTGGGCCATCGCCGTTAGATCACTGTGATTCATGCTTGGAGATCTGTTGGGGACTACTTTAGACTGAGGGTGAGCTCTTGGCGATCGGAGCTTAGCTTTAGTTTATCTTTCTCTTTATGTACTCTATTACCATTCGGAGACATCTGTATACTTTGTTTTGGATCATTTGTATTCCTTATATGTAGTTCTGGCTCTATACTATGATACCATGTCTTGGGGTTTGGTTTAGTTTCCGCATATGTATATATATATCCCTGTTATCTATTCTCTTCATCTTGTTCCCTTACTATGGATTATTAAACTATTCTTCCGCTTATTTGTTAGATAGTATTCCATTACTAATTATCCTAGGCTACGAGAATTGGTTCACCTACTGGGGGGTTGTAGGTGCCACCATGACCGAGAAATCGGGTCGTGACAACTTGGTATCAGATCGCTAGGTTTACCGGTGTCATCGGTATAGGAGCCAATGTCTAGTAGAGTCCTGTGGATTAGGGCGGAGACGTCCGTACTCAATCTTCGGGAGGCTACAGTGATATTTTAGGAAATTTGACTCTTTCATTGCTTCTGTGTCGTGCGTAGGACCCTTGAAGTTTCTGTAAATCTCATTTGTTCTACTTCATTCTTCCGCAGATGGTTCGTACGAGATCATCGGCATCAGGCGGAGATGAGCCTCCCACTCCCGCTAAGGGTCGAGGATGCCCTCGAGCAGCAGCACCTACTAGAGCTGCTAGAGTTAAAATAGAGCCCCAGCAGCATGTGGATCGGGGGGCAGCCCAGGTACCACCAGCTTCAGTACCAGCTCCAGCGCCCACTTCTGTGCCAGCTCTAGCTGCAGCTCAGCCTCCAGATATTCGGGGATTACTATTACAGATTTTGGGTATGATTGGAGAGCGGCCTTCTGAGGTAGCACAGACATCCGCTCAGGGGGCAGCCCTAGGTGCACAGAGTTCAGGAGCGCAGCATTCTACTGTGGCTCCCCGTGCGGAGGTCATTCCAGTCCCATTTGTTGCACAGCCTCTTGCACCTCGCCCAGCTATGACAGAGTCAGAGCAGAAGGCGTTGGGTAGGTTCTTGAGGCTAGCACCTCTGAGGTTTGCTGGTGCTTATGGACAGGATCCACATGACTTTATTACTACCTGTGAGGAGATATTGCATCATTTGGGTTTGTTGGAGACTCACGAGGTTGGTTATACTACCTATCAGCTGGGGGGCCCAGCAAAGTTATGGTAGAGGGCCCATGTTGCTTGTAGACCACCATCATCACCTTATTTGACCTGGTTTGAGTTTTATGAGGCCTTTATGGACAAGTTCCTACCTCAGAGTGATCGTGAGCATCACAAGGAGCAATTTACTCACCTTATGCAGGAGTCTACGACTGTCTCGGAGTATGAGACCCGTATTCATCAGCTAGCACCATTTGGAGCTATGATCATTCCTACCGAGGCAGATAGGATTCGCAGATTTGTATGGGGTTTGAGGCTAGAGATCAGGCAGCCAACTGAGATACTGATTACCGGTGGTCGGTCATTTCAGGCTATCGCAGACTATGCTCGCACTGTGGAGGACTTACATCGACATGATCTGGGGTCAAGAGATAAGAGGCCCCGACATCAGGGTGGCTACAGTGGTTCCAGATATGGTGGTAGAGGTTTTGGCCAGTGGAGTCAGGGTTATCAGCCACAGCAGTACCAGGGTCAGTCCAGCCAACCAGTTCAGGCTTCCCTTCAGACTTTCAGTAGTACCCAGTTCGAGCAGGGTCAGAGCAGCCATCAGGGCTATAGAGGTCAGTCTTCGAGGGGTGCAACTTCTGGGGCATCAGGCCGTGGTGGCCATGCGGGACCTGCTGGTTCATCTCGACCGAGTAGGCCGCCAGGGGCTTGTTTTACTTGTGGTGTGATTGGTCACTTTGCTAGATATTGCCCTCAGTAGGGTACAGTTCAGTTGGCCAAGCCTTTACGAGCAGTTCAGCCTTCGGCTAGAGGGGTGGTCATCAGGGTAGAGGTGGTGCTCCACGCGACAGAGCAGGTGGTAGGTATGGCAGTCGAGCAGGTGGAGGTCATCGTCAATTTTATGCGGTCCCTAGGAGACCAGAGGCAGAGGCCTCAGATGCTGTGATTACAGGTACAATTTCTGTATGCCATCAGTCTGCTATGGCTTTATTTGATCCTTGATCCACTTGTTCATATGTATCTGCCTACTTTGTACCTTGTTTGGGGTTGGCTAGTGAGCCATTATCTGTTCCTATTTCTGTTTTGACCCCAGTAGGAGATTCTTTAGTAATGGATCGAATTGTGAGATCTTGTATGATATCTATTAGTGATTCAGAGACTTCGGGTGATTTGATGATACTTGATATGCTAGATTTTGATGTGACACTGGGAATGGACTGGTTATCCCCTCACCGTGTGGTTTTGGATTGTTATGCCAAGACCATTACCATAGTTGTGCCCGGTGTATCCCCGGTTGTGTGGCGAGGTTTTGTTAGCCATGCACCATGTGGGATCATCTCTTATCTTTGATCTAGGAAGTTGATTTCCCGTGGGTGTTTAGCTTATCTAGCATATGTCTGAGATGTTAGTGCTGACCCTACTTCTCCTGAGTTTGTTCCTATGGTTAGAGACTTCCTCGATGTGTTTCCTACCGACCTGCCAGGCCTTCCACCTGAGAGAGATATTGATTTCTCTATTGAGTTAGAGCCGGGCACCAGGCCCATTTCTATTTCTCCTTACCGTATGGCTCCGACTGAGTTGAGGGAGCTTAAGGAGCAGCTCCAGGATCTGTTAGCTAAGGGGTTTATTAGACCGAGTGTGTCACCTTGGGGTTCTCATGTTCTCTTCGTGAAGAAGAAGGATGGGTCGATGCGCATGTGTATTGATTATCGGCAGCTGAATAGGGTGACAGTGAAGAATAGGTATCCGATGCGACAGATTGATGACTTGTTTGACTAGCTTCAGGGTTCAGTCATGTTTTTGAAGATTGATTTGAGGTCCGGCTACCATCAGTCGAGGATTAGGGAGGAGGACATCCCTAAGACAGCATTCAGGACACGTTATGGTCATTATGAGTTCCTGGTGGTGTCTTTTGGGTTGACTAATGCCCCCGCAACCTTTATGAACTTGATGCACAGGGTTCTTGGCCCGTATTTGGACTCATTTGTGATAGTTTTTATAGACAACATCTTGGTATACTCGCGTAGTAGAGATGAGCATGAGCAGCACTTGAGGGTTATACTCCAGACTTTGAGGGATCATCGGCTTTATGCCAAGTTCTCAAAGTGCGAGTTTTGGCTTGAGTCAGTTGCATTCCTAGGGCACGTGATGTCTAAGGATGGGATTAGGGTTGACCCGGGAAAGATTTATGCGGTTTGTGATTGGCCTAGACCTACTACTGCTACGAGGTCCGCAACTTTATTGGCTTAGCAGGTTACTACAGACGATTCGTTCAGGGATTTTCTTCCATAGCAGTACCCTTGACTATGCTGACTAGGAAGGATATCCCATTTCAGTGGTCAGATCAGTGCGAGGATAGCTTCCAGAGGCTTAAGGCCTTATTGACTTCAGCTCCAGTTTTGACCTTGCCAGTTGAGGGTCAGAGCTTCTCCGTGTACTGTGATGCTTCTGGGGTTGGTCTTGGTTGTGTGTTGATGCAGCAAGGTCGAGTAATAGCATATGCTTTGAGGCAGTTGAAGGTTCGAGCGCAACTACCCCACTCATGACTTAGAGTTGGCGGCGGTAGTTTTCGCGCTCAAGATCTAGAGGCATTACTTATATGGAGTTCACTGTGAGATATTCAGTGATCACCGTAGTCTTCAGTATATCACGAGTTAGCGAGAGTTGAACTCGAGACAGAGGATATGGGTCGAGTTACTGAAGGACTATGACTTCACTATTTTGTATCATCCGGGCAAGGCAAACGTGGTAGCAGATGCCTTGAGTCGGAAGGCAGTGAGTATGGGTAGCCTAGTTTCTCTCTCAGTTTCAGAGCGACTGTTAGCCTTGGACATCCAGTCCTTGGCTAACCGTTTGGTTAGACTTGACTTGTCGGATCCTAGCAGAGTTCTCGCCAGTGTTGAGGTTCGTTCTACTTTGATTGATCAGATTCAGAGCCGTCAGTTTGAGGATCAGCAGTTGTGTGACCTTTGTGATCGGGTTGTTCAGGGTGAGACCAGTCGAGCTACTCTAGATTCAGATGGGGTTCTGAGGTTTGATAATTGCCTTTGTGTTCCGAGGATTAGTGATTTGATTTAGTTGATACTTCATAAGGCACATTGTACTAGATACTCCATTCACCCTGGCACAACAAAGATGTATAGAGACTTGAGAGCTTTAATGGTGGAGTGGTATGAAGCAAGATATAGCGGAGTTCATATCTCGGTGCTTGAACTGTCAGCAGGTTAAGTTTGAGCACATGAGACCTGGTGGTTTGATGCAGTGACTTCCCATTCCTGAGTGGAAGTGGGAAGGGATTACTATGGACTTCGTTGTTGGTTTACCTCGTACTTCTCATAGGTTTGATTCCATTTGGGTGATCGTTGATAGGCTGACTAAGTCAGCACACTTCATACCGGTTCAAACTTCTTACGGGACAGAGAAGCTAGCTCAGATCTACATTGGTGAGATTGTTCGATTGCACGGGGTCCCAGCTTCTATCATTTCAGACCGTGGCACTCAGTTCACATCTCAGTTCTGGAGGGCTATTCAGCGAGATTTGGGTATAGAGGTTCATCTTAGTACCACTTTCCACCCTCAGACAGATGGCCAGTCCGAGAGGACCATTCAGGTCCTGGAGGACATGCTTCGGGCCTATGTTCTTGACTTTGGAGGTTCCTGGGATCAGTTTGTTCCCTTGGCAGAGTTTTCTTATAACAACAGTTTCCATTCGAGTATTGGCATGGCACCTTTTGAGGCTTTGTATGGCAGGCGTTGCAGGTCACCGGTAGGTTGGTTTGATGATTTTGATTCTAGGCCACAGAGTACAGATTTGCTTTGAGATTCCTTAGATCGGGTCTGAGCAATTAAAGGCAGACTTTGGGCAGCTCAGAGCAGCCAGAAGAGTTAAGCTGATTGTAGGCTTCGTGCCTTTGAGTTTAGTGTCGGTGATATGGTGTTTCTCCGTGTATCGCCCATGAAGGGCGTGATGAGATTTGGTAGGCGGGACAAGCTTATCCCCAGGTACATTGGGCCGTTTGAGATTCTTCAGAGGGTTGGTAGCGTTGCCTATCAGTTAGCCTTGCCTCCGATGTTTTCAGCTATACATCATGTATTTCATGTTTCAATGTTGCGTCGGTATATCCCAGAAGAGTCTCATGTGTTACAGTGGGATTCAGTTCAGTTGGGTGAGGGTTTAGCCTTTGTTGAGGAGCCGACAGCTATTTTGGCCAGAGATGTCAGCAGATTGAGGTCTCGAGAGATCCCGGTTGTTAAGGTTCAGTGGAGGCACCGTCCAGTCGAGGAGGCTACCTGGGAGCCCGAGAGAGATATGAGGGCTCAGTATCCTCAGCTATTTGAGCCTTCAGGTACTCCATTGACCTTGACTTTCGAGGACGAAAGTCCTTTTTAGTAGTGGATGATGTAATGACTCTTCCGGTCATTTTCGCGTATACATTTTCCTTATACTGTTAGAGCTTTTCTGTAGCCGTCCCAAGTCATTTATGGCTTGTTGGGACTAGTGGTTCGGTGCCCTGGCCATCCGTTTGGTCCTTATGGTCGTTCCCCTATTTTAGAGCTGAGCCGTAGGAGCAGAGTATCAAAATCGTGCAATGATTTGCGTTCGTATAACCTTAACCTTCGTTCCGTATCAAAGGCTTGCAAGCCTAAATTTGAGAATTTATTAACATCTCGTGTATTTGAAAATATTTTATTTGAAAGTTGAATTTGGTAAAAAGTTATATTTTTATTACTATTTTTAAAATATTTTAAAGGTCTATGAAAAATACTTTTGTTATGATATAACTGTGTATGTATTTATTTTAACGGAGATAGTAAACTTAGTTATGTTGAAAATTATTATTATAATATAGTAGGTTTTATTTGAAATAATTTTCTATTAATTATTGTATATTCAAAAAGTTATATATATTTTACCACGAACTTATGCAATACCCGAATAGGTACAAAATGGAAAAGAAGTTAGGTGGTACGTGGAAGGGTGTAGTGTGGCAGCATGTATGATTTCAATAGGTGGCACTTAATTACTCACTTACAGTAATTAATATGTAACCAATTTATGTTCACTTTTGAAAACTTAAAGCGGTGGCAGTAGTACTATTTTTTTAGGATTGAGACCAAGTTCATCTAACTTTTTCTCATTCATTACCTAAAGAGCAAGGTTTGTTGGCTGCTCCATATCTTAATACGCACATGGATAAAATTATGTGGAACCAAATATATTTTGACGTTATGTTTAATATCGAAAAGGAAATCAATTATCTGCGTCAAGTTTTTCAAGCCCGAATGCAAGTTTGATTTTGTTTCGGAGCTTCTCGGAGCGATTCAAACTTGGACATCGTCGTCCTAGTAGCTTGTCATCGGAAGACAGGTAGGTTATGGATTAAACTCCCTAGACTTAGCATATATCGGATAAAATTGTACTAGCTAGCATCCTTGGGTTGGATTATTAGGTTGGTACCACAGACCTTGACCGTTTTATTCATGTCTGCCTACTTTTGTTCCTCCGTAGCTTGTAGTACTTGCCGATATATTTTATTTACCTTGTGGTCCTGTGAGGCCTTATTGACTCTGGAACATATAAGGTGGGATATTGGGAGTGTCCGCGAGTCCCGGGCATAGAATTATTCTTCTAGGCTGGTTATGCTTGCCCAGACCCCACGTTGTGGGAATACACTGGGTATGTTGTTGTTGTTGCTGGTTATGCTTGCTGAGTAGCTATGGGCCTGTGCAGGGTCGATAGGTTGATTGTGAGCTGTTGGGAAGCTATTGTGTTTGATCATACCATTTCCATGCATATAAAGAGGTTTTATCCATGTTTTACTACGGTTTTGGCTTCGGGCCTACTGACACTATTTTCTAAACTTTGCATGGTCCTGGGGGCCCTTTTTTATGGAAACGAATTGGAAATGGTTTGATTTAACTTGTGAATGTTCCTGGGTAAAAGAAGGTAAAATTATGACTTATATCACCAGTTTTATGATTAACGCTAGACTCGGCAGGGCCGGGGTGCTAGTTGAGTTTTCTTACTACTTGAGTTAATTTTAGCCTCGGTCGGACCGAGCACCTGAGATGACTTTCTACTGTTTAGACCCGGTTATGCCCGGGCACCCTTGGAGGGGTTTTTGAGATATTTTCCCACTACTTTAGTCCTGGACAGGGTCTGGGCATGCATATTCGAGACTGGGTCTCTATCTTAAAACCGAACTTTCTTCCGGATGACATGTTTTGATACTGAGTTTTAGTATGGGGTCGGGGACATCCATGGACCTTGCCATCCGGGCCTGTGGATTCGTGCTGTATGTGCCGGAGGAAGGGTATACGGTGGAGTAGAGGTATACGGGCAGTGTCCTTCCATGGGACCTACCTGCTGGGCCAGATCGGCACCGAAAGAGGTACATACAGAGATACCATTTCACTTGAGATATTCATGCATCATATCATTCATTGGTTGAGGTTCCACCCTTGTTTGTTGTTTGTTGTCTGTTGATTGTACGCTCCGGTAGTATGGGATGCCAGAGGGTTTGTTTTCACTTGTTTGTGTTCCTCGGTTGTATGGGCGGCCGAGGGACTGTAGGTAGGCTCTTGCTATTTACTTACAGAATTGTTCCTTGTTATGGTTAAGTATGAAATTGGTTACTGCTAGGCTGTTAGTTTCTGGATTTGAGATTGATATGATTAGTTGAGTTTGATTCCTGTCTCCAAGCATGCCTATCATTACTCCTTCCCTCTTCCTCTTACACTTGAGGTTACCGGTACACCGTCCAATTCGTAAACTTATTATGTATATACTGTTATTGCAAGGACCCCAGGTGCGTTGTTTCTTACTTTCACCTGTGCCTATGGTGTATATATTCTGCTTGCTGGCCTCACATGTGGTTCTGCTGACTTCCCTCTGGGTTAGTTCCTGTGTACCTTTTGTTGATTTCTATGACTACTTGCTCCTATTCTGTCTGTTACTACGCTTTTATCTTATATGTGCCCAGTCGGCCTAAGATACCTACTGGGTACCTTATGCTTTACATTTGGTGCTCACCCTACCCCGTGCATCTTTTGGTGCAGATCCTAGTGTGGGACATCGCCGTTAGATCACTGTGATTCGTGCTTGGATATCTGTTGGGGACTACTTTAGACTGAGGGTGAGCTCTTGGCGATCGGAGCTTAGCTTTAGTTTATCTTTTGTTTTATGTACTCTATTACCATTCGGAGACATCAGTATACTTTGTTTTGGATAATTTGTATTCCTTATATGTAGTTCTGGCTCTATACTATGATACCAGGTCTTGGGGTTTGGTTTAGTTTCTGCATATGTATATATATATCCCTGTTATCTATTCTCTTCATCTTGTTCCCTTACTATGGCTTATTAAACTATTCTTCCGCTTATTTGTTAGATAGTATCCCATTACTAATTGTCCTGGGCTACGAGAATTGGTTCGCCTACTGGGGGGTTGTAGGTGCCACCATGACCGAGAAATTGGGTCGTGACAATATTTTATTTTAATGGGTCTGATTTTTAATTTTAATTTTAATATTGGTTAATTTGAATTTGGTGATGTGGACCTCTAATAAGAGACTACGTGGCAAAAATAATTTCATAAAACCACCGGTAAAAAATAATGGCACGAATAAACTTTTTTTATAACGGCAATGGCATAGATAAGCCAAACTTTTAACAGATGTCATGGATGAGCCATTTCTAATAATTCAGTGGTATATTTGAGTCTTTTCCCTTTTTTTATAAAGTGTTGTCATAGATGATTTTATGGCAACAGTTCAGATGATCGTTGCTATAGGTAAGTCTGTTACAACAATTATTCTCTAGTGGCAATGACTGTATCACCAAATTGTATTAATGGAACCAAAATCTTTGGCAACGATTAAAATCGCTGCAATAGATCATCTATTGCAACGATGTGACAACCGTTTCTAAAACATTCGTTGTCAAAATAGTCCCAATTTCGTAGTGGTAGCTTTTATTAAATGGTATATATATACTAAAAAATATATAAATATGTATGTATATTATATTTAAAACACAATTATTAACACTTAAAATTGTTGTTTTAAAATTCAAAACATCGAAAGTTGAAATTTTGTCTTCATCTCTACTGATAGAGTCAAGATTTCATCAAAGATAATTAAAATATAAAAAAAATTACACGATGAAATTTAACATTTACTATATACAAATAACAAATAATTTTAACCTTATATATATTACTAGACTCGCCTCACGTGCATTATACGTGTGTCACGACTCAAAATTGGGCCATGATGGTGCCTACATAATCCCCCGATAGGCAAGCCAAACTCAACAATGCGGAAAACAATAAAGCAGTTAAAGTAAGGAAAAGCGGAAGACATAAATGAAAAGACAGGGCCAATAGCATATATACATATCATTGTACAAAATATACATAAGAAGGCCCTAAGGTGATCAACGAGACAAAACAGACTTGAGAACCAACTCGGACCTGGTGTCACTAGTACAAGAGCGACTAAAGTAAGGAGTAGCTATACACAGACTCTGTCTATCCAAAATACAAAATATAGACAGAATATACAAGATGGAAAGCATGTAAAGTCTTCAAAAGCGTAGGGAGCTCACCGCAATCCAAACTGCAACAGGCCTCGAATGACAGGAAGGTCAGTGAGGGTGACTCATACTAGGTGTTGCATCAGAAAAAGATGCAGAGTGTAATATGAGTACCAAGACAATGGGTACTCACTAGGCATCATAGGCTGAACAAGCACAAAAAGATAATATATAAAATAAATTACAGGAAAGTACACCAAATATAGGGATCCACCTAAATCTAGTTATAAAACCAAAAACAGAAATATCCTAACCAACAAGAGGGCAATAATAATAACATCAATACAAGCAACCGACAATTCAAGTATACTCAAGTCAATGGAATGCTATGAGATATGATGTGATGTATGAATACATAATAGTATAAACTCGGAATACCACATCGGGCACCCAAAATACCGCATCAGACTATGCATATATATGTATGTAAGCATAGAGGAAGTAAAAACTCAGAATAACGCACCGGGGGTCCAAAATACCGCATCGGACAATAAGTGTATATATGTATAAAAATAAGACCCAGAATAACGCATCGGGTGTCCGGAATATAGCATCGGACTATGAGTGTAAATATTTGAAAATAGCGGAGAAAAGGTCTGGATATATCCGTTGGACCGGCATAAAAGTAGAACTTTTCTTTTTCTTTCCAAAATCAGTAGTAAACCCAGTATAACTCTTCAAACATCCAAAAACCCGATAACCATAATAAATCCCCAGTTTTTGAACTAAAATCCTCGAAAACCTTCTTTTCCATATCAATAGTATGCAATACAGTATGAGCATGAAATATACAAAATCAGAGAAAGTAGCACACCACAAGGCACAATAGCGCAAAATACCCTCCAAACCAAGAGAACTGACCTGGAAATGCCATCCAAATCCGAGCTATGGCCTCGGGCCCACAGTTATACACAACCAAAAATTAAAGAGAAAATAGCAGAAAATAATAACGGAGACCTCTACGAGCATCTACTCTACCTCTAAAATATCCTAAAAAGTATACTAAGGATTCTACGCTAGGCATAACCATACTACGGGCTCCTAGACTAAAGATAGCATGAATAGTTCTAATCTATGATCCGAAATGGCCAAAATAAAATAAGTCACAAGATTTAAGTCTAATACTACCTATAGTCCAACCTAACATTCCAGTAACGTATAATATATAAACCTAGCCAAAATCAGTCTAAAAAGTAGACAGTAATCTACCTCGGGACCGAACTGTAAGCACGAACCATCACTAGTGTGCCTTCCCCTTCTGAACAGCCTCAAAAAGCTGTCATGCTATCAAGAGCACAATTCAGGTCTCAAGACGAGAAGAGCGATACCCATATTACTATACGGAAAAATCGGGCCAAAAATCAAGTCTGAAAAATGACCCTTGGGGCTCGTGCAATAAAATAGAAAACAAAAATCACAATTATGCTCCCGGTGAGTTAAGGAACTCATGCCCAAAGTTTAGGTGCAAACGGAGCTCGATTCGGGGCCTAAAATAGCCCTGAAGTGTTACTAATTTGAGGTAAAAAAATGGGAAAACCTCAGAATTTAAAGGCGAGAACCTACCTCGACAAGAGAAACACGTCACGGAGGATAGTTGCACGAATTTATGAGCATGCAGCCCCAAGAATCAGATTTCTACAAGGATCACCCCAACCTTAAGAATTAATCAACAAGGGAGTTTAGCGGGAAAATTACGAGAATTTACACGAAAAGAGGAGAAGGGTGACGAGGGAACTTACTGAATGAAGGACACTCAAGCAAGGATATGTAAAATAGGAGCTGGGGAGCTTCAACAATGGAGTTCTCAGAATAATGAAAGAGAAAATGAAGCTGAACTTTAAATAGCTGCTAGGGGTCCTTCTTAACGATCGCAAAGGACCCCACGCATTCGTGAGAAAACGCTGGCCAGACCATCACGATCGCGATGGTCCAGCCCGCGTTCACAAAGAGAAAAGCTGAGCCGGGTCCTAGCCGGCTTCATCGCAGTCAAAAAGAGCTACTTTTGCGAATGCAATGGTCAAGGAATTAGACCATCGCGAAAGCAATGGGAGCCTCGCGATTGCGAAGACCAAAAGGTCTGCAACTTAATGCAGCAACCAGCAATTTCACCAAGGCCAAAAGTCTTCCGACGGGTCTTCGAGATTCATCCGGAACCAGGTGAACACAAACCAACCATGCTACCCTACAAAAAATGGCATTCTAGACTCAATGAAACTCCCAACGGAGATTGTTTTAACAAAAAGAGGGCCCCACGTCCAAAATCAACTCGAAACTCAAAACCCAAAAACAAGTACGGAAACCCCGGGACCCGAACTAAAGGTCCCCCTAGGCCAAAGTCGATATTATGGAGCTGAAAACGCTGACGACATTTCCATCAGAGGTTGTCTTCTCCAAATATTGATCAAAATCAACCCTACCAGCCAAATTGACTTGAAAACACACAAAGCAGCACAAAATTAAATCGAAAGCACACAAATACAGACCAATGGTCCCAATAGACCCAATATCCCCATTCCGGAGCCAACGGAACTGTCAAAATTTGATTCTAAGTATGTTTACCAAGAAAGTTGACCAAAATCAAAGATTTTCTAATTTCAAGTTCTAAAACAGGGAAATGGTCATAACGACCTAACGAATAGCTCGAGCACCAAACTGTCATTCTCGATAAGTCATAAATGACCTGTAGGCGCTAAGGGAAAGCTTGAAATATGGAAAAATGACTGGGAGGGTCATTACAACATCCACTACTAAAAGAACTTTCATCCGCTAACGTTAAAGAAGGGAAAACACCAGAAGACTCAAACAAAGATTGATACTAATCCTGCACCACTCATTCAAAAACTTGGGAAGCCTCCTCGACTGGGCGGCACCCCATAGATCTAAACCAAAGGAAAAATACCTAACCCCAACACCTCACTAGCCAAACTAGACTCTAACATTTAACTCTAAATCCTCCAAAGATCTCCCAACCAAACTGACCCTCAAGAATATCAACCGGAAGCACCAACACAACAATGAAACTAGAGATCCAAGAAGATTGACACACCAAACTCGAATCCTCGATACTGCAGCCAAGTTCACCCACAAAAGGCACCAGCCTAAAACTCCAACTCATGAACCCGCTGATCCGCAAAACCCCTTATTCTGATTTGAATCCTTTTGCACCATAACTATGAAGTTGCACACAAGCCTCACACTCGAGCCACTCTCGAAGTATCAACGAACACGCCAGAGATCCCTAGTTTCCGCTTGCACTCCACCACGAATGAGATCATCCTTTTTACTATCATTTAATCTAAACTAAGTTATGGCTTACTATCTGTTGAACTCCAACATACTAACCTGACGTGCATCCTCGAAAACTGTAGTAGTTTTACCCCGACTGATGACCAACCAAAGGACGACCACTTTTACTAATGCCATCCTAGCCACCTGAACTCATCTGGACCAACCACTGAACTAACCATCTGAACTCGACTGAAGTTTGCACACCAGGGTTGCAAAAGGCATGTATGAACACCCGATGCCAACAGAGAACCTTCTGACTATAGAATGAACCCAACCTCGCTGAACCGTGCCAAGTCTGAAACAACAAAAATTGAATAAACCAGGGAAACCTGCCCAAGACCCTGTAAGGAGTGTGGTAAGTCTACCACGAGGTCTGTAACCACCAACTAAGCTCAAAACACTCAAACACTACATGAGTTCTAAAATCACCTTACCAGTCTCAACTTAGGAAGAAGTCAACCACACTGCGAATATCATGTTAGAACACCCAGTAGGAAAGGAAAGGGTGCCTGAATTCTATGACCACCATCTAGATATAGAAATTTGCATAACCCATCAATTCACTTATTTGTCTCGAAAAAACCGTTCTACTGCATCAGCACACCATACCACCGACTCTTAAGCCTGCAACATACCGAACTGCTAGTCCACACTGGTCAAGTCCAACCAACACTGGAACCCCACATAAAAGACAACCTTGAAGAACTAACAAACCTAGATTTCAAACCCTAAAGATACAAAGGAGGCCACTATCGTCAAATTATCATTAGAACCCACAATAGCCTCGCTAGTCTCAAACCGCACAATTTGATCACACATAATACACTACCGCTAAAATCTAGAATGTCCATCCTAAATCAAAGGTTAGCCAAGGACTAGGTGACCAAGGCCAACTGTCACTCCATAATCTGAAATAGGAGAACCAAGTTGTCCAAACTCATTGCCTACTAATTCAAGAAGCTACATATGAAGAGAATTATCTACGAACTACCCAAAGTTGCCCGCTAGTCCACAACTCCGAAACCAATTCCAGCTTACCAACCAATGCCCCTGTCAAACCCATGAGTAGACCCATACACTATCGAGGAACACTTACAAACCGGAGCCCACTAGGCTCTGAATATAAAAGTTTGCCCAATCTGTAGATGCTACTGAAACTTGGGTCCTCCAAAGAATGTAACAAGGTAATCACAGCTCATGCAACAAGCCCCAAAAGGTAGTACTGGAAAAGTCTACCACCTCGACTTCTACCGGAAGGAATCCTACCCCTAAATTTACCCAAGTACAATGACACTACACTCTGTAGTCGGTTGAATCAACTCATCAACCCAAAAACCATAGCATACCCTCATTCATCACCTCGGTCAGTTACTAGCAACCTATACAAACCAATAAGGAGTCATCTCCCTCCTTTATCAAACCCAATAACAACCTTTCCAAGGAAACACCGAACCCAATAAGTGCTCTCTCTCAAATGCAACTTGGAGTTATTCCCTTAGCTCCCACAACTCCTACCGGCAACACTTGATACAATGGAATGAGGGTAAGCCGAATGCCTAACTCAACCAAAGAAAAATGCTAATAATAAAAAATCCAACCGCAAAGCCACAATTCCATATTCAAACCTCATTCACGACGCTATAACCGACACTTAGCCAAACAGATAAAGCCAGAACCTGACCACAATGCCATACTCAAACATGATTATATCATCCAGAACTGGAGAGGGTAGAAAGAAAATCATCTAGATTTAGAACAGAAGGAACCATGAAAACAAACCATACCTTCTTACTTACCAAACCCAACACTAAGGAAGGTCAATTTAGATCACTCGAGAAAACAAAACCAACCAATTCTCACCAGCATAACCAACACCACTAGACTTAAGATATGAGTTCAAACTCCGGTACTACCACCGCTACCATACCATACTAACATAATAACTCCTAGCACACGATAGAAAATGACCTAGGCAAATACCACCTAAGGCCGCTAGACAAAAGAAAACACTAAGTCCAATCCTAAAACCACGACTAAAACCAGAAATAAAGCTACCAAGACCTTCCCACGAGTAAACCCCCAGGTAGCTACCTCACAAGGTCAACACACCTTATCCACTACTAAAGAATTTAACTACCAAGAAATCAGATACATATACCCCAAAATTGCAAGTTCTACCATAGGATGGAATAAGTAAACCTACACTGATCGAAAGGCTGCTACCCAACACTACAAGAAGATAGCCTGCGCCAGAGCACCTACAGTCCCGACAGGCATCCATACACCCGAGGAATTCACACAAGAGCACACAATCCTTTCGGCATCCTATACTACTGGAGCACATACTGAACAACCAGCAAATAAGAATCCAAACACAATAAGAATTATATGATGGAACTAGGTGTGATCGTAGTGCTGTATGCACCTCCCCCGGCACTCACAACTCATGGCCCCTAGTCCAGATTGGCAAGATCCATGCAGGTCTAAGTAACCACATACAAAAATCAAGGGATCTCAAAGCATAATTGTCTGGAGTCTATCTGGGTCTAAAACAATAAACCGCAAATCTCAGGCCCCAATATATGGTGTTCGAAGTGTATCTGGGACTAAATCCATAAAACATGTCTAGCGGTACGACACAGTTGAGCCTAGTATCGGAATGAAAATCAATAATAAAATAATCATAATACTCCTCTTTACTCCAAGAAAATCTATAAAGTCAGTTCCAAATCCCTTTTATAATCATTTTACCAAAAATGGGCCCTTAGGGCCATTTAAGTTTTATAAGCCATTTATAGTAGGCTCGTAGCCAAACAGTACTAAAATATGCAGAAAACCCTTTGCATGAATGATATGATCACAAACAGACAATAGCGTAACGACTCACAATCAACCTATCAGCCCTACAAAAGCACAATCCACTCTACAACATACATAACCAACCTAAAATCATAACTCGATGTCCGGGAATCACGGACATTCCCATATATCCCACCATCTATGGTCCAAAGGAATATAGAAAGGCCACGTGGGGCCATAAGTGTAATACTACAACCAAAGTAAGAAATAAGATGACGGAAGAAGCGGGCAAGGTCTGGGGTGCCAACCTAGAATACCCAACCCAAGGATGCCAATTAATACGGTTATAGCCGATAAACAGAGTCTAAGGTAGGGGAAATCGTAACCTTAAACCTAGCCAAAGCACCTCTTAAAGAACCGGGTGTTGCCCGTACCCATGATATAGATACAACCTTTGGAAGAATCGGAGACCAAGCCATGGTTTCCAAAAGAACTAGGGTAGCCATATATCACACCAAAAGTTGGGTTAGCCCTAAACCGCCTCTTAGCCAAAGCGGTAAGCCCACACTATGAAATCCCGGGGCTGAAGGAAGCACTAAAGTAATAGGCGTAGAAGCCTCATCGTCGCCTATTTTCGTACTCATCCTAGCTTTCTAAGGAGGAATGAAACAACTAAAGTTTTAGAAGTCGATAGAGTCAAGGACGCACGACCAGGAATCAAACAAGATAAAGTCTTTCCTACGAATGTCGTATAGCCTCTCCCAGATAGGATACGAACGTCATCATACCTATCCACGAGACTCTACTAGACACTTGCTCTTGTACTGGCGAGACCGGTGAACCTAGAGCTCTGATACCACTCTGTCATGACCCAAAACTGGGCCATGATGGCACCTACATAATCCCCCGATAGGCAAGCCAAACCCAACAATGCGAAAGACAATAAAGCAATTAAAGTAAGAAAAAGCAGAAGACATAAATGAAAATACAGGGCCAATAGCATATATACATACCATCGTGCAAAATATATATAAGAAGACCCTAAAGTGACCAACGAGACAAAATAGCTCGAGAACCAACCCGGATAAAGTGTCACTAGTACAAGAGCGACTAAAGTAAGGAGTAGCTATACACTGACTCTGTCTATCCAAAATACAAAATATAGACAGAATATACAAGATGGAAAGCATGTAAAGTCTCCAAAATCATTGGGAGCTCACCGCAATCAGAACTGCAACAAGCCTCGAACGACAGGAAGGTCAGTGAAGGTGGTTCGTACT
This sequence comes from Jaltomata sinuosa, assembly GCA_003996215.1. Lineage (NCBI taxonomy): Eukaryota > Viridiplantae > Streptophyta > Magnoliopsida > Solanales > Solanaceae > Jaltomata > Jaltomata sinuosa. The sequence goes on from QJPP01004318.1 coordinate 107,811, forward strand.
AGGTGCTGCATCAGAAAAAGATGCAGAGTGTAGTATGAGTACCAAGGCAACGGGTACTCAGTAGGCATCATAGGACGACCAAGTATAGGAATATAATATATAAAATAAATTACAAGAAAGTACATCAAATACAGGGATCCACCTAAATCTAGTTGTAAAACCAAAAACAGAAATATCCTAACCAACAAGAGGGCAATATTGATAACATCAATACAAGCAACCGACATTCCAAGTACACTCCAGTCAATGCAATGCTATGAGATATGATGTAATGTATGAATACATAATAGTATAAACCCAGAATACCACATCGGGTGCCCGGAATACCACATAGGACTATGCATATATATGTATGTATGCATATAGGAAGGAAAAACCTAAAATACTGCATCGGAGGTCTAGAATACTGCATCAAAAAATAAGTATGAAAATAAGACCCGGAATAACGCATCGGCTGTCCGGAATACCGCATCGAACTATGAGTGTATATATTTAAAAATAGCAGAGAAAAGGTCTGGGTATATCCCTTGGACCGACATAAAAGTAGAACTTTTCCTTTCCTTTCCAAAATCAGTAGTAAACCCAGTATAACTCTTCAAACATCCAAAAACCCGGTAACCATAATAAATCCACAGTTTTTAAACCAAAAGCCTCGAAAACCTTTCTTTTCCATATCAATAGTATGCAATGAAGTATGAGCATGAAATATACAAAATCAGAGAAAGTAGCACACCACAAGGCACAACAGGGCAAAATACCCTCCAAACCAAGAGAACTGACCTGGAAATGCCATACAAATCCAAGCTATGGCCTCAGGACCACAGTTACACGCAACCAACAATTGGAAATAAAAGAAAATAATAATGGAGACCACTACGAGAATCTATTCTACCTCTTAAATATCCTAAAAGCATACTATGCATTCTATGCTAGGCATAACCATACTACGGGCTTCACGACTAAGGATAGCATGAATAGTTCTAATATACGATCCGAAATGGCCAAAATAAAATAAGTCACAATATTTAAGCCTAATACTACCTATAGTCCAACCTAACATTCCAGTAACGTATAATAAATAAAACCTAACTAAACTCAATCTGGAAAGTCGACCGTAACCTACCTCGGGGCCAAACTGCAACCACGAACCATCACTCATGTGCCTTCCCCTTCTGAATAGCCTCATAAAGCTTCCACGCTATCAAGAACACAAATCAGGTGTCAAGATGAGAAGAACAACACCCATATTACTATACGGAAAAATCGGGCTGAAAATCAGGTCAGAAAAATGACCCTCAGGTCCCGTGTAATGAAATAGAAAACAAAAATCACGATTATGCTCGTGGGGGGTTAAGGAACCCATTCCCAAAGTTTGGGAATTAACGAAGCTTGATTCAGGGCCCAAAACAGCCTGAAGTGTTACTAATTCAAGGGATCAAAATGGGAAAAACTCAGAATTTAAAGGCGGGAACCTACCTCGACAAGAGAAACACATCATAGAGGCTAGTTGCACAAATTTACGAGCATGCAGCCCCAAAAATCAAATTTCTACAAGGATCACCCCATCCTTAAGAATTAATCAACAAGGGAGTTTAGCGAGAGAATTATGAGAATTTACATGAAAGGAGGAGAGGGGTAACGAGGAAACTTACCGGATGAAGGACACTGAAGCAAGGAACTGGAAAATAGGAGCTTGGGAGCTTCAACAATAGAGTTCTCAAAATAATGAAAGAGAAAATGAAGTTGAACTTTAAATAGCTTCCAGGAGTCCTTCTTCGCAATCGCGAAGGATACCACGCGTTTGCAAGGAAATATTGGACAGACCATCGCGATCGCGATGGTCCAGCTCGCATTTGTGAAGAGGAAAACTGAGCTGGGTCCCAGCCAGCTTCATAGCGATCGAGAAGAGAAACCTTCACAGAGGCGATGGTCAAGGAACTAGACCACCGGGAATGAGATGGGACCCTTACGATCGCGAACACCAAAAAGGTCTGCAACTTAATGCAGCAACTAACAATTTCACCAAGGCCAAAAGTCTTCTGACGGGTCCTCAAGATTCATCTGGAACCCTGTGAACACAAACCAACCATGCTACCCTACCAGAAATGTCATTTCGAACTCAATAGAATTGATGAAACTCTCAACAGAGATTGTTTTAATGAAAAGTGGGCCATGCGCCCAAAATTAACTCAGAACTCAAAACCCAAAAACAAGTCCGAAAGCCCCGAAACCCAAACCAAATATGGCTCTAACCCAAAGTCGACATTCCAAAGTTGACGGCACTGACAAAATTTCCATCCGAGGATGTCTTCTCCAAATGTTTACCAAAGTTAATCCTACCAGCCAAACTGACTTGAAAACACACAAAGCAGCACAAAACAAATTTGAAAGCACTCAGAACCAGATCAGTGGTCCCACTATACCCAAAATCACTATTTTGGAGCCAAAGAAACTGTCAGAATTCGATCCTGAGCATGTTTACCAAGATAGTTGACCGAAGTCAAAGATTTTCTAAGTTCAGGTTTTAAAATAGGGAAATGGTCATAACGACCTAAAGAACAGCTCGGGCACCAAACCGTCAGTCCTGGCAAGTAATAAATGACCTGTAGCCACTAAGAGAAAGCTCTAAATATGGAAAAAGCATGAATAATTGGAAAATGTCTGGGAGGGTCATTACAACGTGGATGCCTAGTATAGAAATATATTTCATCGGATAGGGGACTACTTTTGATGTATTTCAAATATGCCATAGCAGTATAATTTAAACATAGTTTGTAACAACTATATTGAACATGGAATAATATAGTGGACTTTTATTTATGTGAATTAATGAAATTCATGTTAGAGTTAAATAGTAGCAACACAATAGTAACATAGTTTCAAATAACTGATTCTACACAAAAGAATATAGTATAGTCTTCCGTGAAAGTTCATTCTGGATGGTTTTTTTAAAGGTGGGAAAGTTTTGCAGAGGAAGCAACTAAATAGGGAGGTGCAATGCTGTAACACCCCAAACTTTTGAGCTAGGATTCTAATTATTTTTGCATGTCATTAGATCTGAACCTGAAATATTTCATTGTAACTAGGTGTTATGGTCAAGCACTATATGTGGGATGAGTATTGGATGTGAATTAAGGTCTTAAGGAGCCTCTAGTACAAGTTAAGTTGAAAGCCTCTCTACCGACTAAGTTTTCGTATAACCTACTAACTAGGATCAACTTCAAATAATCATAACTCCTACAATATAAAGAGTTATATGGCCTATAACCTACCGAATCAAAGGTATTCTAGTCTTCTTTCCAACGCCACTAATCACGTATTAATCTGAGCCTGGAGTAAAAAGTTATGATCAATTTATCAAGAAGACATCTGTCTGACCAGAAGTCCATCGAATTTTTTAAGTTAAAATGGAAGAGAAAACGGTCCATTTTCAAAGAAAATGGTTGTTTTTACCAACTGTTTCCAGGACCAGAAACTCAAAAAATTCACTGAGTTAAAACGCTTAAGAAAATGGTCCATTTGTGGCCAAAATAGTCCATTTTGGCGACCGTTTTGGATGCGTTTTTCCCTCCTAGACAAATCCAGATTTCAATTGGAATTGCCTATAAATAGAACTCCTAGAGTATTGTTACGGTAATTGCTTCTTTTAAGTTATTTTGAGGAAATTTCGGTCCTTTCCTCATCCAATATCCGTCCCACACCCATTCTAAATATTCCTAAACCTCCTAAGGCACGAATTAAGTTCAGAAAAGGGCGTTATTCTTCTCCTCAAGGTTCCTAGAAGCAAGAGCGCTTAGGGTTCATAGTTCAAAGGCTAAAGTTAAGGTTATTTTCAAGGTTCCTTCCTTAAACTCCAAAATCGAGGTATGTTAAGCTAATATTTTTGTGTGGGAACCCCGTTCTCCCCACAACCAAGTTATATTTTTAGTTTAAGCCATGAATCATGTTAGGGTTTTTAATAGTTGAAATCCTAGAGTTTAATTCTTAATCTCTTGATGAAATTCCTTGAACGTTCTATGATTTTTAGTGAGGATTACATGAGTTTGGGTTCTTTTCCCTTGATTTGATTCGTAATCTATGTTCATTGATTCTTCCAAGAAACTTATGAATTTCCCCTATGAATTTGAAAGTCTATTTGTGTTTTAAAAGATTGTTTTCGTGTTTATTGGAATTGATTTATATTTTTCTAGAAAGATTTATGTAAGATTTTAAAGTTTATGCTTATGTAAAGTTTACAAGAATTCTTATGTTATTATTATGACTTGAAAAGTGAAGAAGTTTATCGTTTCTTGAGAGTCAAAGAAAAGTTAATGAGATTTAGAGCCAAGGATCAAAAAGATAGATATGTTCATGATACGATATTTTGTATCAAGTATGATTTTTAGAAAGTGTTTTAAGACTATGTTATGAGCAGTTAATATATTTTAGGAGTACTATTTAGCACCAATATGGGTATGGATTTAGGCAACACATGCCCCAAAACTACGTTGCCACCATAGAATAGGATCATCCGCAAATAGGGCGACTCCTCTATTATTTATAGCCTTCAGGCTCAGCTTTAGGATCCCCAGATTATATTTCATCTTATGCCTCGGCAAGGTATAGGATGGCTCTGTCAACGAGGGCAATTTATTGGATTCTGGCAACGTGGAAAAGACGTTGTACTCCATGATGCTCACATGGTTGATGTTGGTTAAGAGAAACTCCCCATAAAGAAAACTTACTTATTTTAAGATAATTTATGATTGTTCAGGCCACCAATTTAAAGAAAATTTTATGAAGCATTGTTTTCAAGTTTTGCCCAGACTTCAGTTATTTAGTTTTCAGTTTTAGTTTTTGTTTATAAGAAAATGTTTTATGAAAGTTTTACTTATATTACTTTAAGTTTAAGTTATTCAGCTTTGTCTATGGTTATATTGTTTATACCTCAGTTTTTCTGCTTTATCAGTTCAACTATTAGTACTGTTTCACTTTACTACTTTACATGTCAGTACATTTAAAGTACTGACTCCCCTTTTGGTGCTACATCATTGGATAATGTATCCCCCAGCTTTCAGATATGCATGTTCCATAGTATACTCTTCAGTAGGCTATACATCAGCTTGAGTGAGTTCTCATTATTCCCGAGGACTTAGCAGTATACCAATCATTAGTTTGTTCTATTACATAAAGGTAGTTGTATTCAGAATGTAGTAGAGGCTTCATAGACAGACTCAAGTCAAGTCAGTTGTAACCAGTTGTTAAACATTTATTCTTTTCAGTTTAATAAAAGTTTATATTATTTTATTTCATATTTTTACAAAGGTCAACCCATGTTTTCTAGTTTTCATAATTTGTTTCTTTAAAAGTCCAGCTTTATTAGTTGTATGCCAGGACAAGTGGTTCTCTCGGGCCATTCGTGGTTTCGGGTGCCGTTTAAGTCCAGGGTGTAGTCTCGGAGCATGAGAAACTTGGTATCACAACACAGAGTTCAAGTGTCCTAGGGTGTCTATGAAGCCATATCGGTAGGCTCTTGTTTATAGTTGTAAGGGCCCCACTTCTATAAATGAGGGACTACGGACATTTAAGAAAAGTTTCTCATTCTCTTTTACTCTAGATCATGCAGTAAAGTTGTTCCCTAAGAAAATTGTGCAAATTTGTGCATTTCTCCAAGTTCATCCAACTACGCCTAATCTTCAAGGTGGTACAACTGGTAAAGCTCAAACTCGTATCAAGGTGGTGTGCTCAGATAGATCCGGTCGAGAGTTAAGAAACTACACAAGGACTTGAGAAAGAGCCCATTAGTTCATATACATCTATTGATTCAAAAGATTGCGCTCTTGTTCTTATGAATCGTGCATTAGAGCCAAAATACGATAAGTATCCGAAACTTTCTCTTAGCCTTATTTTAGAAAGTACCTTTAAGTGGATGAAAGTATGTGATTAGAGTTGCAAGTAGTGGTGTGATCGGGAATAGTGTGAGTGATGGGGTGATATGTTCTTAAGTATTGGTTGAATTGTAGCAAGTGTGGTGTAGATTTTATGGTAGTATTTAGAGGAGGAGTTTCTTGTTATAGTGTTTGAGAACTTGTCAATGTGTTAGTATATATCGTGTATAGGCTCTGAATCAAAGTAAAGTGTAGTTAAGACCGGATATAACTAGGCTGCAATTTGTAGCTTGAAGGAAGAACCCTTTGATGTTTATAGAGTAATGAAGCTAGTTTAGACATATGATCAAATAAGTAGTAGTGTGTGTGAAAAAAAGTTATGCGACCATTTGATTTAAGTGTTAGGTTATAAGTTTGAGTTGTGAATGATCACTGAGTTAGAAGAAAAAATTGTGTGGATTATGGGAACTTAATTTATATATGTTGAGGTGGCGTTTGTGAGAAGTAATTTGTTAATTGTGAATGTGTTATATGAAACCTCTAGGTAAGATGTGAAGGTCTTGGCTAAGTCAAGAGGTTAAGAAGAGCCTTACAGTGTGAGGGAAGGTAATAAGTGTTTAAGATAGTGAGTATGTGTGGTTACGTGGGGTCATGAGTGGTACGTGCCATGTGTGGCTAGCTAGTTGGTTGGTATTGTGAAGTGTGAAAGAAGCTAAGGTGGTTGTAAAGAGTGTCTTTAAGGAGAAAATTGATGGATCTATAGATGGTTAGTGTTGAGTGTTTTGAGTATGCTCATGCTCCCATTGATTTTGGAGGGAATAGTTTAGTGTATAAGATTAGTTTGCAGACTTAAGTTATTAACTTTTGAACTAAGGGGGAGATGGTGAGTTGTTAATCAAAAACTAGTCTTAGTGTCATTGAGTTTCCCTTTTTGAGATCTGGGCTTGAGTATGCCCGTGTTTTACATTGCTTGCATATTTCCTCTCTACAGTAGTTGAGACGTTACTCTACCCCAGCTTTGTGTGGTAACACTTCCTCTCTCAGTCCCTGATTAGTCCCTAGGGGAAAGAAAAGAAAGTCTTACCTATGTTCTGAACTCCTAAGAATGTTCCATGTCATCCAAGTCATAGTGTTCGTGCTCAAAAGAATTCGTGTTCTTGTACGCTTTAATAAATATCTTGACTTTGAGTTGCAACATTTTGACTCATATTTGAAGCCTAAGTGTATGGCAGAATTGATAATGGTTTCATTTGTTCTTTCATATTAGATTTACCCATCATTCGAGGATGAATGATCCCAAGGGGGAGATATTGTAACACTCCAAACTTTTGGGCTACGATTCCAATCATTTTTCGTGTGTCATTAGACCTGAACCCAAAATATTTCATTATAACTAGGTGTTATGGTCAAGCACTATGTTTAGGAAGAGTGTTGGATGTGAATTAAGGTATTAAAGAACCTCTAGCATAAGTTAAGTTGAAAGCCTCTCTACCGACTAAGTTTTCATATAACCTTCTAACTAGGGTTAACTTCAAAATATCAAACTCCTAGAATATAAAGAGTTATATAATGCCCCAGAATTTTCAAGCCCAGACTTAGCTCAGAAAAACCAGGAGAAAATAGAATATTCAAGTTTCCAGGTATGACGGTTAAGATCACGGATTGTAGTTTAAAAGCACGATCCATCGTCTTGACCGTATTTCCCCTTTCTAGTAGACCAACAGTTTAAGTTTCAGGGACCACGGTTAAGATCACAGACCATAGTCTGGAACCACGGTCCGTCATCTCAATCGTAGTTTTCATTTCTAGTAGACCCCTAATTCATGTCCTAGGAACCACGAGTTAGATCACGGGCCATATTCCAGGACTACGAATCATCATTTGAATCATGGATCCAAGGATTAGATAAGTATAATTTCCCTTACTCAGAACCATGGGCGGGATCACAAACCGTAGTTTAGAACAATGGTCCGTCCTATCACCCATGGTTTCCCTTAAATCAGAGGACCCTCAGTTCTAGACTCAGGAACCATGAGTCAGGTTACGGACCGTCCTTCAGGAACACGGTCCGTTCTTTGACTCATTAAATCCTCAGACCAGGCCAAAGTCCCAGGAACCACGAGCCACACGATAAATTATCATTCAGGAGTACGGTTCATACTATGGAGCCGCAGTTCCTCAGATCAGAGGACCCCAAGGGCTCTTGGATAGGACCACGACTCAGTAGATGGTCCGTCATCCAGGAGTATGGTCTATCAAATGAAGATGTTATTCCTGAAGCCGACTTTTTCCAGCAACTTTTAAATTAGTTTCTCAGGGGTATTTTAGACCTTTCCTTTCTAATTATGCTCTGACTGTAAATAGTCTTAGGCTTATTTTATTAAGTCTAATTCCCCAAAACAAGTCAGATTTTCTAAAAGTCAATTCAAGTCAAAACAGAGCGTCTCCTCCAAAGTTCAAGGCCTAGGGTTCTCTCCTCCAAGATTTAACTCCAAATTCTTGCAGAGATTTTCATCCAACAGGTATGTGGGTATTCAGTAAGGGTTTAGTTCACCCTTATGTCTAAAACTCTAAGCTTTTATAGTGTTTTCCATGAACTTAATAACTAAGGTTCCTACCAAATTATGAAAATCCTTCTAGAATTTAGCTCTCATGATTCTGACATGATTTATACCTTGTTTTGTATGAATTTTGGTATATTATAACAATTTGCTTGAGTTTTCACCGTGACTTGAGAAATCAAGAAATTTTCCCTAAATTGTAGGATTTTCTAAAGTATCACATTTCTTTCAAAATTCATTCTAGACTATTAGTATTAGCTTTAAAAGCAGAATTTAACTAGATTTTAGCCTAATACAGTATTTCAGTAAAATATAGATTTTAGACTAGTCTAGTACTGCCTCAGAAACTCAGGACTTCCAATTTTAATACGAGGTATTAGTATTCAGTTTGGGAGTAGTATTTAGCACTGAGTTGGACTAGGGTTCAGCGTACCCTCAAGTCCCAGAAATACATGCCAAAGTGGGTTTATAAGTCCCCTCTGTTGGGCATCAGATTTAGTAATCACGCCATGTCATGCCTTTATACCCTAGCAAGATATATTGGGTCATTTCGATAGGGCATATACATCAGACTCCACGTTTAGCTCACGTGGTTTATGTCGGTTACTAGGCTCTCCTACAGTGTTAGTTTCAGTTAAGTACATTAGACCCTTAGTTATATTTACTTTCAGCTTTCACTATGTTTTTCAGGTTTCTCTTGCATTCCAGTTGTTTATGCATGATTATATTTTGGGTCCTATGTACTACAGTTTAATTTAGTTTACAGTCTTTCCTATATTTTAGCATATTTACTTTTTAGTCAGCATTGCATATCCCTCATACTTAGTACATTCAAAGTACTGACGCATATTCTATGGGTTGCATCCAATCATGATACAGGCTCAGGTTCTCATCTTCAGCCTCGTGATTAGTTCGCCTCAGTGCCACATCAGCGATAGATAATGGTGAGTCCTCATCATCTGAGGACATATCTTTTACATGCCTTTTGAGTAGTTAGTGCATGTACTTTCAGTATTTTAGAGTTAGATAGGGGCTTGTCCTAGCAACTCACCAGTATTAGAGGCTTTTCAGACATAGAGTCAGTATTCAGTTGATTTTGGTTGTTCTGTTTATAGACAGCTATTTGTTCAGATATTTTATTCTAAGTTGAACTCTTCTTAGATTATGCTCCTTATTCAATTATGATTCTGATTGTTAGAATTATATTCAATATGCTTGCGATATGCCAGTTTCAGGGTTAGCTTGGGGTCACTTGTGACCCTAGGTCCCGTGTTATACCTAAGGTCTAGTCTCAGGGCATGACAAACTATGTATTAGAGCATCAGGTTCAAGACTCCTAGGATGTCTAAAAGCCGCACTAAGTAGAGTATCTCTTAGCGGTGTGAAGTGCGCCACACTTATGAGGGAGAGGCTACAAAGTGTTCTAAGAAAAACTTCACTTCTTTTGCTATCTTTATCGTGCGATTGAGTGTGAATCAACTTCTCCCTTGTAATCCATTGTTATGCATTTCAGATCATGCCTCCTCACAAATTTAACACACACAATGCTAACACAGTTCCTCCTGTTCCAGACCATGAGGTTACGAATGCAGAGTTCCATAATGTGATTCAGCTATTGGCTCAAATAGTTGCTGATCAGGCTAATTGGTAGGCCCCAGTTCCTGCAATCCCTGCTGATGTATCAGCTACATCCATGGTTCGTGATTTTGTTCGTATGAATCCACCAGAGTTCCTAGAGTCGAAGGTTGGTGAAGACCCACAAAATTTCATTGATGAGATAAAGAAGATTCTTGAGGTGATGCAAGTGACTGGAACTGATAGTGTTGAGTTAGCATCCTATCAACTCAAGGATGTGGCTCACATTTGATTCATGCAGTGGAAGGCCAACATGGGTGTGAATACAACTCCTGTGACATGGGACTTTTTTACTGGAGATTTTCTGGACATGTTTTTCCTGATAGATTTGAGGAAAGCTAAGGCCCAGAAGTTCATGAACTTAAGGCAGGGGTCCATGATAGTCCAAGAATATGGGCTGAAGTTTACTCAGCTCTCCAGGTATGCTCCGTATATGGTAGCCGATCTAAGGGCTCAGATGGGCAAGTTCTTATTTGGAGTATCCGATCTGGTGAAGATAGAGTGTAGAAATGCTATGTTATTGGGAGACATGGACATATCCAGAATGATGACCCATGAGCAGTAGGTTGAGAGAGACAAGCTCAGAGAAATGTCTAAGGACAACAAAAAGTCTAGAACAGATAATTATGAATATTCTCAGCAGAGCTCAGGCGGTGTGAGTCGCTCATAGTTTCAGCATAGGTCCGCAACCCCAGTGCCTTTATCAGCTAGTGCTCTATCTCCCAGGCCTCAACATAACCAAGAAAGAGAAGCATCAGGCTCTAAGTCTCAGGCCAGTGTTTCAGGTAACCGTACTTTTCCATCATGCCCAAAGTGTGGTAAGAACCATCCGGGTGAGTGTCTTGCTGGCAGAGAGGGGTGTTTTTATTGTGGTCATCTCAGTCATAGGTTTAGGGACTGCCCCTCCACTAGGCAGGGACAGGGAGGTAACAAAGCTTAGTCTACTACTTTAGCAACTCCAGCGGGCTACCCCACTCAACAGGGTGCCTCATCTGTTACAGGTGGTGGTCAACGTCAGAACAGATTATATACTCTTCAAACTTGATAGGACCAGGAGGATTCTCCTGATGTGGTCACGGGTATGTTACAAGTCTTCCATTTAGATGTTTATGCCCTATTAGACCCAAGTGCTACACTTTCCTTTGTAACTCCCTTCATAGCAGTAAACTTCAGTGTCAGTCCCAAAATCCTACCAGAACCATTCTCAGTCTCTACTCCAGTTGGTGACCAGTTATAGCTCGATGGGTATATATAAATTTCCCTATCACAGTCACCTCAGCAAATCTTGTAGAGTTAGAAATGGTAGATTTTGATATCATTATAGGCATGGATTGGTTACATTCCTGTTATGCCTCAGTCGATTGTAGAACCAGGATTGTTCGATTTCAGTTTCCTAATGAGCCAGTCTTAGAATGAAAGGGTAGTAACTCAGCGTCTGTAGGTCATTTTATCTCCTACCTTAAGGCTAGAAAAATGATTTCCAAAGGGTATATCTATCACGTTGTTAGGGTTAAGGATTCAAATTCTGAGACCCCAACTCTTGAGTCAGTCCCACTGGTGAATGAGTTCCCTGAAGTGTTCCCAGAAGATCTTCCTGGGGTTCTTCTCCCAAAGGGAAATTGACTTCGACATAGATCTTCTTCCAGATACCCAGCCTATTTTGATTCCTCATTACAGAATGGCTCCAGCTGAGCTTAAGGAATTGAAAGAATAGCTGAAAGAACTTCTATATAAGGGATACATCAGACCCAACATCTCTCCATAAGGCGCTCCAATATTGTTCGTGTATAAGAAATACGATTCTCTCTGGGTGTGCATTGACTAACGTTAGTTGAACAAAGTCACAATCAAGAATAAATATCCCATCTCCAGGATTGATGACTTGTTCGACCAGCTTCAGGGAACTAGTTGCTTTTCCAAGATAGACCTCAAATCTGACTATCATCAGCTCATAGTCAGAGGTAGTTACATCCCGAAGATATCCTTCAGGACTCGATATGGTCACTATGATTTATAGTTATGTCTTTTGGACTAACCATTGTTCCTGAAGCTTTTATGGACTTAATGAATAGGGTGTTCAGAAAGTATTTAGACTTGTTCGTCATTGTCTTCATGGATCATATCTTGGGTTATTTTCATAATAAGGAAGAGCATGAGAATTATCTGAGGGTCAATCTGCAGACTCTCAACGACCGCCGGTTATTCGCCAAATTTAGTAAGTGTGAGTTCTTGTTGAAATCAATCACTTTTCTTGGTCATGTGGTGTCTAGTAATGGTATCCAAGTTGACTCTCAGAAGATTAGGGCAGTAAAGGAATGGACCAGACCCACCTCTTCGATAGACATCAGAAGTTTCTTGGGTTTGGCTGGTTATTACAGGAGGTTCGTAGAAGGATTTTCATCCATATCTGCCCCATTGGCCAAGTTGACTCAGAAGAAGGTCAAGTTTCAGTGGTCAGATGAGTGTGAGAAAAGTTTCTTGGAACTGAAAACTAGGTTGACTACAGCTCCTATTTTGACTCTACCAGAGGGTTCAGACGGCTATGTGGTTTATTGCGATGCATCCAGAGTCTTCCTGGGTTGTGTTTTGATGTAGCAATGTAAGGTCATAGCTTATGCTTCCAGACAGCTTAAGGTCCATGAGATAAACTACTCGACTCATGACCTCAAGCTTGCAGCTATTGTGTTTGCCTTAAAAATTTAGAGTCACTACTTGTATGGTGTTCATGTTAATGTGTTCATAGATCATAAGAGCCTCTAGTATGTATTCACCCAGAAAGAGTTGAATCTTCATCAGAGGAGGTGGCTTGAGTTCCTCAAAGATTATGATATGAATATGCTCTACAATTCGGGTAAGGCCAACGTAGTGGTTGATGCTCTCAGTAGATTATCTATGGGTAGCGTATCACATGTTGACGAGGAGAAGAGAGAATTGGCCAGAGAGATTCATCAGCTTGCTCGCTTAGGAGTTTGACTTATGGACACATCAGATGGTGGTGTGATAGTTTAGAAGGGGTCAGAATCTTCATTAGTAGTGGAGGTTAAGGAAAAGTAGGAGAGTGATCCCATATTGCTTCAGCTGAAGGGTGCAGTTCATCAACAGAGAGTTGAGGCTTTGTCCCAAGGGGGAGATGGTGTGATTCGTTATCAGGGTCGCTTATGTGTTCCTAAGGTGGGTGAGTTGAGGCAGCAGATCCTTTCAGAAGCCCACAATTCTAGATATTCCATTCATCCAGGTGCCACTAAGATGTACCGTGATCTATGGGAAGTCTATTGGTAGAACTGCATGAAGAGGGACATTGCAGATTTTGTGGCTAAGTGTCCCAACTGTCAGCAGATTAAAGTAGAACATCAAAAACCAGGAGATGTGACTCAGAAGATTAGCATTCCTACTTGGAAGTGGGAAGTCTTCAACATGGATTTCATTACGGGATTACCTCGTACTCGCAGACAGCATGACTCCATTTGGGTGATAGTGGATAGAGTCACTAAGTCAGCTCACTTCTTGGCAGTTAAGACTAAAGATTCAGCGGAGGATTATGCCAAACTCTACATCAGCGAGATATCAGGTTGCATGGGGTTCCCCTATCTATCATCTCAGATAGAGGTCCTCAGTTTATATCTCATTTCTGGAGTCCTTCTAGAAAGGTCTCAGTACTCAGGTAAATCTTAGTATAGTGTTTCATCCGCAGACGGATGGTCAGGCAGAGCGTACCATTCAGACCTTAGGGGACATATTGAGAGTTTGCATGATCGATTTCAAAAGGTAGCTGGGATGATCACCTACCTCTCATAGAGTTTGCCTATAATAACAGTTTCCACTTCAGTATTCAGATGGCCTCATATGAGGCACTTTATGGGCATAGATGTAGATCACCAGTTAGTTGGTTTGAAGTAGGTGAAGCAGCCTTGATCGAGACAGATTCGGTTCATGATGCTATGGATAAAGTTCAGCTCATCAAGGAGAGATTGAAAATAGCTCAGAGTGGTCAGAAGTCCTATGCAGATGTGAGAAGAAGGGACTTAGAGTTTGAGATCGATGATTGGGTTTTTCTGAAAGTGTCACCCATGAAAGGGGTGATGAGACTCGGAAAGAATGGGAAGCTCAGTCCCAGGTATATAGGTCCTTGCAGAATCCTAAAAAGGTTTAGTAAGGTAGCGTATGAGTTAGAGTTACCAGCAGAGCTAGCAGCGGTTCATCCAGTCTTTCACATTTCCTTGTTGAAGAAGTGTGCGGGTGATCCAGCATTGATAGTACCTTTAGAGAGCGTGGCTGTTAAGGATAGCTTCACATATGAGGAGATTCCAGTTGAGATTCTTGACCGTCAGGTTCGTAGGTTGAGAAATAAAGAAGTCACCTCAGTAAGGGTTTTATGGAGGAATATGTCCATAGAGGGAGCTACTTGGGAAGCAAAAGTAGCCATAATGTCCAAGTATCCTCACCTCTTTCCTTCCGCTTCAGTTTCATCTTGAGGTAATAGTTCCTCTCCAGCCTTTCAGTTAAATCTTGCATAATTCAGTATTAAGTACCTTGTTCCCTTAGTTATCCTTGCATTTCAACATAGTTGCATTTTCATAGAGCCCAGTTCAGTTATATTTATCAGTTTGTAGTACTTAGTTGGTAGGGATTACAGCTCCTTCTCTCCAAACTCAACTTGTTTAGCCTTCATTCCAGGATGAATGATCCCAAGGGGGAGATATTGCAATGCCTCAGAATTTCCAAGCCCAGACTTAGCTCAGAAAAACTAGGAGAAAATAGAAATTTCAAGTTTCTAGGAATGTCGGTTAAGATCACAGACCGTAGTATAAAATCACGGTGTATCGTCTAGACCGTATTTCCCCTTCCCACTAGACTAACAGTTTAAGTTCCAGGGACCACGGTTAGGATCATTGACTATAGTCTGGAACCACAGTCCGTCGTCTTAATCGTAGTTCCCATTTCCAGTAGACCCCCAGTTCATGTCCCAGGAACCATGAGTTGGATCACAGGCCATAGTCCAGGACTACAAATCGTCGTTTGACTCGTGGATCTCTAGATCAGAGGAGTATAATTTCTCTTACTCAGAACCACAGACTGGATCACGAACCATAATTTAGAACCATGGTCCATCCTGTCACCCGTGGTTTCCCTTAAATCAGAGGACCCTCAGTTCTAGACTCAGGAACCATGAGTTAGGTTACAGACTGTCCTTCAGGAACACGGTCCATCCTTTGACTCGTGAAATCCTCAAACCAGGCCAAAGTCCCAAGAACCACAAGCCATACGATGAACCGTCATTCAAGAGTACGGTCCATCCTGTAGAGCCGTAGTTCCTCAGATCATAGGACCCCAAGGGCTCTTGGATAGGACCACGACTCAGTAGATGGTCTTTCATCCTGGAGTACGGTCCATCAAACCAAGCCTGATTCCTGAAGTCGACTTTTTCCAGCAACTTTTAAATTAGTTTCTCAAAGGTATTTTAGACCTTTTCTTTCTAATTTTTCTCCGACTATAAATAGTCTTAGGCTTATTTTATTAAGTCTATTTCCCCAAAACAAGTCAGACTTTCTAAAAGTTGATTCAAGTCAGAACAACGCATCTCCTCCAAAGTTCCAGTCCTAGGGTTCTCTCCTCCAATCTTCAACTCCAGATTCTTGTAGGGATTTTCATCCACCAGGTATATGGGTATTCAGTAAGGGTTTAGTTCACCCTTATGCCCAAAACTCTCAGCATTTACACTATTTTCCATGAACTTAAGAACTAGGGTTCCTACCCAATTATGCAAATCCTTCTAGAATTTAGCTCTCATGATTCTCACATGATTTATATCCCGTTTTGTAGGAATTTCAGTATATTATAATAATTTGCTTGAGTTTTCACCATGACTTGAGAAATCAAGAAATTTGCCCTAAATTGTAGGATTTTCTGAAGTATCACATTTCCTTCAAAATTCATTCTAGACTATTCTTATGATCTTCAAAGGCAGAATTTAACCAGCTCTTAGCCTAATACACTATTTCAGAAAAACAGAGATTTTAGACTAGTATAGTCCTGCCTCAAAAACTCAGGACTTCCCATTTTAATACGAGCTATTAGTATTTAGTTTGGGAGTAGTATTTAGCACTGAGTTGGACTAGGGTTCAGCGTACCCTCAAGTCCCAGAACTATGTGCCAACGTGGGTTTATAAGTCCCCTCTATTGGGCATCAGATATAGTGATCACGCCAGAGTCATGCCTTTATACCCTGGCTAGGTATATTGGGTCCTCTTGATGGGGCGTATAAATCGGACTAAATATTTAGCTCACGTGGTTTATTTCGGTTACTAGGCTCTCCCACAGTGTTAGTTTCAGTTAAGTACATTAGTCCCTCACTTATATTTACTTTCAGCTTTCACTATGTTTTTCAGGTTTCTCTTGCATTCCAGTTGTTTATGCATGATTATATTTTGGAGCCTATGTACTACAGTTTAATTCAGTTTATAGTCTTTCCTATATTTTAGCATATTTACTTTTCAGTCAGCATTTCATATCCCTCATACTTAGTACATTCAAAGTACTGACGCATATTCTATGTGCTGCATCCTATCATGATACAGGCTCAGGTTCTCAGCTTCAGCCTCGTGATAAGTTCACCCTGGTGCCACATCAGTGACAGACAGTGGTGAGTCCTCATCATCCAAGGACATATCTTTTACATGCCTTTTGAGTAGTTAGTGGCTGTACTTTTAGTATTTTAGAGTTAGTTGGGGGCTTATCCCAGCAACTCACCAGTATTAGAGGCTTTTCAGACATAGAGTCAGTATTCAGTTGATTTGGGTTGTTCTTTTTGTAGACAACTATTTGTTCATATATTCTATTCTCAGTTGAACTCTTCTTAGATTATTCTCCTTATTAAGATATGCTTCCAATTTTTAGAATTATATTCAGTATGCTTGCGATATGGCAGTTTCAGGGTTAACTTGGGGTCACTTGTAACCCTAGGTCCTGAGTTACACCTAGGGTCTAGTCTTGGGGCATGACAAGTTAGATGGCCTATGACCTACCAAATGAAAGGTCTTCAGTCTTCTTTCCAACGCCACCGACCGCACGTTAATCCGAGTCTGGAGTAAAAAGTTATGATCAGTTTACAAAGAAGACGTCTGTCTGAAAAGAAGTTCGTCCAATTTTGCAAGTTAAAACGGAAGAGAAAATGGTCAATTTTTAGGGAAAACGATCCATTTTACCAACAATTTCCAGGACCAGAAACTCAAAAAAATCACTGAGTTAAAACGCTTAAGAAAATGGTCCATTTGTGGCCAAAATGGACCATTTTGGGCCAAAATGGACCATTTTGGCAACCTTTTTGGATGCGTTTTTCCCTCCTAGACCAATCCGTATTTCAATTGAAATTTCCTATAAATAGGACTCCTAGGGTATTATTATGGTAATTGCTTCTTTTAAGTTATTTTGAGGGCATTTCGGTCCTCTCCTCATCCAAGATCCGTCCCCCAACCATTCTAAATATTCGTAAACCTCCTAAAGCACGAATTAAGTTCAGAAAAGGGCATTATTCTTCTCCTCAAGGTTCCTAGAAGCAAGAGCACTTAGGGTTCATAGTTAAAAGGAAAAACTTAAGGTTTTCTTCAAGGTCCCTTTCTCAAACTCTGAAATCAAGGTATGTAAAGCTAATATTTTTGTGTGAGAACCTCGTTCTCCTCACAATCAAGTTATATTTTTAGTTTAAGCCATGAATCATGTTAGGGTTTTTAAGAGTTGAAATCCTTGAGTTTAATTTTTAATCTCTTGATGAAATTCCTTGAATGTTCTATGATTTTTAGTGAGAATTACATAGTTTGGGTTCTTTTCCCTCGATTTGATTCCTAATCTATGTTCATTAATTCTTCCAAGAAACTTATGAATTTCCCCTATGAATTTGAAAGTCTATTTGTGTTTTAAAGGATTGTTTTCGTGTTTATTGGAATTTGATTTATATTTTTTCTAGAAAGATTTGTTTAAGAGTTTAAAGTTTATGCTTATGTAAAGCTTACAAGAATTCTTATGTTATTATTATGACTTTAAAAGTGAAGAAGTTTATCGTTTCTTGAGAGTCAAAGCAAAGTTAATGAGATTTAGAGAAAAGGCTCAAAAAGATAGATATGTTCATGATACGATATTTTGTATCAAGTATGATTTTTAAAAATTGTTTTAAGACTATGTTATGAGTAGTTAATATATTTTGGGAGTACTATTTAGCACCGAGATGGGTATGGATTTAGACAACACATGCCCCAAAACTACTTTGCCACTGTAGGATAGGATCATCCGCAAATAGGGAAACTCTCCTATTTATTATTGCCTTCGGGCTCAACTTTGGGATCCCCAGATTATGTTTCATATCATTCCCCGGAAAGGTATAAGATGGCTCTGTCAACGAGGGCAAGTTATTGGATTTTGGCAACATGGACAAGACGTTGCACTCCATGATGCTCACATGGTTTATGTCGGTTAAGAGAAACTCTCCATAAAGAAAACTTACTTATTTTAAGATAATTTATGATTGGCCGAGGCCACCAGTTTAAAGAAACTTTTATGAAGCATTGTTTTCAAAGTTTTGCCCAGAATTCAGTTATTCAGTTTTCAGTTTCAGTTTTAGTTTCTAAGAAAATGTTTTAAGAAAA
Source organism: Jaltomata sinuosa (assembly GCA_003996215.1). Classification (NCBI taxonomy): domain Eukaryota; kingdom Viridiplantae; phylum Streptophyta; class Magnoliopsida; order Solanales; family Solanaceae; genus Jaltomata; species Jaltomata sinuosa. Next base: position 126,510 of record QJPP01004318.1, read on the forward strand.
TTTTACTTATATTACTTTAAGTTTCAGCATTCAGGTCAGTCATTCTTCTTTTCAGTTATTCAGCTTTGTCTATGATTATATTATTCATGCCTCAGTTTTTATGCTTTATTAGTTCAGCTATTAGTACTGTTTCACTATACTGCTTTACATGCCAGTACATTCAAAGTTCTGACGCCCCTTTTGGCACTACATCATTGGATGATGTAGCCCCCATCTTTCAGATATGCAGGTTCCTGATTGTACTCTTCAGTAGGCTATACATCAACTTGAGTGAGTTTTCATTATTCTCGAGGACTTAGCAGTATACGAGTCATCAGTTTGTTCTGTTACATAAAGTTAGTTGTACTCAGAATGTAGAAGAGGCTTCATAGACAGAGTCAAGTCAAGTCAGTTGTAACCAGTTGTTAAACATTTATTCTTTTTAGTTTAATAAAAGTTTATATTATTTTATTTCATCTTTTTACAAAGGTTAGCCCATGTTTTCCAGCTTTCACAATTTATTTCATTAAAAGTTCAGCTGTATTAGTTGTATGGCAGGTCAAGTGGTTCTCTCGGGCCATTCGTGATTTCAGGTGCCGGTTATGTCCAGGGTGTAGGCTCGGGGCGTGACAGATGCATTTTTTGGGATGATGCGTAGGATCAGTAAATATTAATTTATTTATTAGGGGTTTTAAGTGCATGTAAGAGGGCAAAAGTGTAACTAAACATTTAGCTTATGTGTCTATACAGGAAAAAGAAGAACCATTAGGGATTTATTATAAAATTCGAGATGATTCTTCTTAAATTGTATTAGACAGTAAATGTGTAATCCATGTTATTAATAACACAGATTTCTTGTGTTCATGATTTTGTAGTTTATAGCATTAATAGTTCTCTCTACAAGCCACATATCAGTTAGTTTCATGGCATACACCTACCCAAAAAAAATTATCGATAAGTTATGATTTAGGCCGTTCAAAATTGTAAGTGTTTTATGTGTAAATAGTTATCTTGCCGCTCCTTGTGAAGCACCTTTGAGGTAGTTCCAATTCTTGTCGCGATAACTGGAAGAAGGAAGTTTAAATTTAACGGGTGTACAACACATTAATTACTATACTATACCTTGTCAACATAGTTAATTATGAAGCTTACAATTTCCTTGGCATAACAAATACAGGATGCTTGGTATGTCATTGTAATGTCGGTGGTCTGATTTTGTATTGGGTTTGATTGAAATGGAATATGGTGGTATGTGTAGCAGGGAAATTCGTTAAGTAGATGGGCGATGGGTCATTGCGAAATTTTGTACCGTGGTGGGTTTTTGTGGGCGAGGCAATGTATAGGAATTTACTGGGAATAACTTACGGTGTTTTTAATTTTTTTTCCCTTTATCAAAGGAAGATCTTCGAATTCCCGGTAATAATAGATTTTACTAACGTAAACCTGTTTGAAGGTACCCTCATTCCTTCCTTTTCCACTGCTTCTTTTGTTTTTAAGATTTCTAGGGCGAGGAAAATTTTCCAGTGAATTAGCTTTAAAAAAGGTGTCGAAGTTCGTTCATTTGAGGCGTCCTGAAAGAATTCTCCAACCTTGTAAGTATTGTATTAAAGTCAATTTCTTCCACTAATGGGGGAACCATAATTGTAGATTTTTTTGACGACACCTGAAAATCATTGTTTAAAGTCATTGTTTACACCCATAGATGTGTTTGATTGACTCGGACTGTCCATGGTAGACATATAAAGCAGCTATCTTTTTGAAATGGCGAAAATGTTTATGTGAGAATGCAGTCATTCAATTTTACAAATTTCATATGCGTAAACAACACGAGAAGTTGCTAACAGAGAAGTGTTGTGAATAAAGTTGTTTTGAAAGCACATTATCAGTTCGACTGTTAAACAAAAGTATATTAGAATGTTTACGGGGTGTATATCTCATTTGACTCTAGGTATGTGAAATGATACAAATTTTATGCATACGGGAGTATAAAATAAATAGGTGGGATCTTACAACTCTTTTTCTGGAGGCAAAAGTTTTGATTTCTTTTTAAGAGGGGAACAATAGTTTTAGTAGTTGATATTTATCTCTATATAAATATTGGATCATTTAGCTAGCCCTTAGTGCATACTTGGGTTATACGTGTAGTATAGTATAGTATAGTATAGATTCCCGTAACATCATTTTTGATTGGATAATTATATTTACAATTAAGTAAAGTTAGTTCTGCACAAATGAATAGGACTAAATCATTAGAGGGGCAACATTCTTTATGAAATAATAGATTTCACAATTTATAATGCTCTGTGAGCAATAGCTATTTAGCTTTTAATGAGAAAGATCCACAAATAATATGAGTTCATACCTAATAAGGATAATACACTACCAAATATTGTTCAAGCAGGACCAAAAAGTCATTGTTTGTTTCCAGAATCAAGTAAGTCATCTATATTTTTTCGATTTCAATCTTTTTAGTATTTATAGGGAGTTGATCTTCGCTGTTTTTGTTTCCCCTCTTCATGAGCATCCCCACTGTTTTAACTTCTTCCTCAACTATCACTGGGGCTTCAACTTCAATTTCATGTATTTCTTGAACAATTAGACACCTTTGTGGGTTTGCGTTATTCATATCAACCCTTATTTATCTTTACTCAACACCAACTTGCGGTAGTTCTCAGTTTCTTCCGTCTATCAAACATGTAAACCATTGGGTATGTTAGGAATAATAATTTCCAGTAAGTAAGTCATTCAACAACTCCATTGTTGTTATAAATTCTTCCAAATATAGTATAGTATGTTATAAATTTAGTTCATACCTTGACGGTTGTTGATGCAATGTACTCTTTGACATTGTAACCTAGTAAAAACTTTTGCCGCTTCAAAAAAGATAACTGGGGCACGTCGTTATCCATCAGAAACTTCAATCCTTAAGCAGTATCTATAAAGGGGTAAAAATTTTAATAATTAAATTAAGTATGTTGTCATATCTGGAAATGTTGTACGTTTTTATTTTTGAATCTCACCTCATTTCATAATCAACATTTTCGATGTTACAATTGCTACAACTCACAGTATCTTATATTACTTCCACTTTCTTGTAGCATTTTTTGCAAGAAGAATACCATGGCTCATGTTTATTGAGAATGTCTACCATTTTTGCTTTGAACTTGTAAAATGAATCCTGCAAATCGGAAATAAACAATTGTTTAGAATATATTATGTACATAATAATGGTCGTTTGAAAAATGTTAATGGGGTGGTTTGAAGGTACCTGTGTTTCAGCGAGCAACCCATCAATGATGTTGTCTAATTTCACTTCCTTTGCTTTTTTCATTACCTTACTTGGTGTTATTACAATATCTTGCTTTTCGGCCTTTATGATTTCACGCTTGTTCTCCAATGAGGTCAGTTAAATGTATTAAACATTTTGAGTGAAGTATGTACAAAAACATAGCTATCTAAAGGTAATTGTGATTAAAGTCGATAATATCCCAACACTGATAACACACCAACACGTTTTATTATAGACAATATGTCAGTGTTTAGGGAGTAGAATTGTTCCTTGAACTATCAGGTGTGTTCGGCAACATTGAGTTAGTTCATAATGTATTCTATTGGGAGATACTAAAGTTTATGTAGAATTTGTGGAATACAATTGTACTCATCGTTGGAGTTAAAATGGAAAGGAAGACCTAAACAATATAGTTGAACCAAAAAAATTGCCTAGCTACAATGTTATATAGTAGTTTCAAAATTAGTTTTGGGGGTGGGGATAAGTAATTACTGAAGAACATATTACTAAATCATGTGTTGTACCTGGTTCGAAGATCCGTCATTTTTTGAAACATTGGATTGATCAGCACACGATTCATAGAAATAGTTGATATCTCAAAAGTCTCTAGTTTCTCAAAAAGAGTATATTAAATTTGGAGAACATTCAATATATGCATGTAGTAAGTTTTTTATAAATACACACAATAGGCTATGTGATACCTTTGTAGATTGAGACTCTAACATTACATAAGCCAAGAATAAATTTATCAGCTTTCAGCTTTTCCAGAAATTCACCTTCATTTTCCGCGAAATCTCCCCATAGAGTAATACGTGTATGTTCCATGCTGAATTTTCAGTTTGAAGGGTATAGTAAATACATCACCATATCTATATGGTTACTAAAGTACGCAGAATCATAAATTACCTTCCATTCATAACAATAGTCTCTCTTCTTTTGCTATTTCCATTTTCATGAGAGGATTCTGGAAACTCGAGCTTAATTCAACACAAGCTCTATATCCTTTGGTTCTAGGCCAGTCTCTGCTATTAATTTGGATCATCATTAAGATGAAAGTTACACACGGATAAAAAGAAGCAACAACTAAAAACCTTTAAAACTCACGAGACCTCAATATTTTCAAAGAAAGCACTGCTCAGAAGCTTGGGAAAGCATCCGAGCTTGTAAGCTCCATGATAGCCGACAATATCACCATATGCAATCGTGTGAGCTTTGAAAGCTTTAGGTCTGGAAACTCGAGCTTGAGTCATCAGCAGGTCTATATCCTTTGATTCTATGTCAATCTCTACTATTAATTTGGATCATCAATAAGATGAAAATAATTACTCCTATTAGATTATTGATGAAGGTCAGCAGTTCATTAGAGGTCATTTCTTAACTATTCAGTAATGTAATCCAAGGTTGTAGCATCTGAAGTTGTACTCATTTGCACTATAATTTGGTCTAGACGACAAGCTCTACCTATAGACTTCTATGACCTCCAAATTCTAAAGGAACTTTATAACATAATAGGTACTTCATTAAGACTTGACAACTGCACCACAAATGCCATTAGAGGTAAATATGCTCGAATATGTGTTCAAGTTCCATTGCAATCAGCTCTTCCACCTTGTATTTTTATTGGTAAGCTTCAACAAATCTAGCTTACAAAACATATCAGAACTAATGCATCTCTTGGGGAAGAGTTGGAATCTTCTACTGTCGTATTCTTAGTTGGTTTTATTTGTCCTTGTGTTCCACTATTTTTTTAAGGACTTCCTACCTAAAGACTATGTAGGCACTCTCACAAACATGTGGCTCGATTATTGAGGGGCAGAAAATAGTTGTAACTGTATCAAATTCTTAAACCAACATAATTCAAAGGCTACATCTACGGGGTAACTATTAATAGGTAAGACTATTCGAGTTCATGTGAGATTACAACTTATTTACAGGAGAGATAAAATGCCACATATAGCGAAGAAGGTGCTTTATTTCGATAGGGGGTAACTTTAGGTAAGGAGGAGTAAAAGGGCATACCTGTTTCATTCGAAAAAAAGTTGAAGACAGATTTTTCCTACGGAAAATCGATCCTGTAATAGTAAGTTGCAGGGGAAGCAATAACGATTTTCAAGTAAAGAAGAGTCGCCACTTAATTTTATAAAGGAAATTAAGAAAACCTTTTAAGAAATTTTTAAAGTTTAAAACAGAGAAAAAATTCAAAAATTAAGAGATTAAGGGTAAGCGGTTCATATTAATATCCGGAGAGAGTTTTAAAGATACTCGAGATATCCACTAACTCGTGGTTATCCGAACTTGTCAAACATGACGTATTTGACTAACTTTAAAATATTTGATTTTAATTGATGAAACACATGGTAAATATAACTTGATAAAAGAAAGATTGAAATGTTTTAAATGAAACATACAAAGGGTTTGTTTTAAAGAGAGGGAAACATGCTCGGTTTTGACAATTTAAAATATAAGAGATTTAATCATTTTTTACATAAAGAAAACAAAAGTGATTTATGAAAATTAGACAATGTTGGCACTGGATGTGCCTTGAAATTAGAACATATCTTATGCCTTTTAAATTAGGTTTTATATGTTCTTATGTTTTTTGTATGTTTTTTAATGTTAGAATGTTGTTCTCTTAACCTTATACTCGACTAATTTGTGGCTTTATGCCCCATAAAGTAAATGGATAATTTCTAGTTGAACTGGACACTAGAAATCTAGGAATAATACATGGGTTAAGAGGAGCAGGGTTTATCTGCAGATGGATTAGAGGCTAGGACAAGAACGTACCAAGTTTTCCCTTTTTGGGTCAGATATAAGATGATATATAAATGCATCCGAAGCAGTTAAACAAAGGAAAAGGGAAAGGAGTATAAGGGTGTCTGACTTGGGCCGGGTTTTGGGTTCAATTGGGGGAAAAGAAAGTGGGCTGAGGCAGATTGTGTGTTTGTTAGCCCGAATGTAGGCTGAAACAAAGAGTTATAAGGGGCTATTTAGGTAATGTGGCCACTTTAGGTTAAAGGGGGTAGCCAAATTAAGAATAAATTGATCAACTTCGGCTAGAATTTAAATGATTTAAAGAATTAGGCTAGAATATGAATAGAGACAAATTAATTACAATCAATTCTCGAGCTTATTCAAATTAAACGATTTGAAATAATTATTATGTTTAAAGTATAATTATTTTCTTTAAAATTAAGAGATCAAGTATTCAATTAGCATCCAATTTCAAATCAATTTGGAGGAAATTAGGCATTTTCAATTTTAAAAGGATTTTCTTATGAATTTAAACTTTAAAATATTTCCTTAAGTAAACTTATATAAATTCCACATAATTAAATATGAAAAATATAAATTCTTACTCAAAACTTTTATAAATCTGATTTGGAAAATATTTTACCCTTTTTACAAAATTATTATTTCAAAAATTATTTTAAATTATAAAAAGGCTCAAGATTAATTTGTAATGTGGAGGGTAAAAATTGGGTGTCAACGGATAAGATATGAAACAATCCTTCGAGGATGGAGGACTACCCTTCCACTCTAAGACATGCTCATTTAAAATTGGTCATCTCTAGCTCTACTAGATCGGCTTAGGTGACTCTATGGAGGACTGAGATGGGACAACTTTTGTATACCCTCTGAGCTAGGACTGACTCACCAACTGGAGTAGAAACATAAAAGCGCCCTAGGAGTTTGTCAGGACTGACTCCGAATTTGCAAGCAACATAAGGGGTCATTAAAGACAACAAAGCCCATGTGTCTAACAAAGCATAAACATCAATAGAGAAGACTTGCAATATACCAGTGACTACATATGGGGAACTCTCTTGATCCTGGTGAGATGACACAACATAGAGATAGTGTTAGGTTCTGACCGCTACCCGTGCTAGAAGTGGTAACTTACTGAGCTGTACGGCCTGCTGGAGCTGCTGAAGTAGTACCTTGAGGCTTGCCACCTCCAATGCCCTAGATGGCTGAGGGCCAATCACTAATCCTGTGACCCATCTGTCCATATCCAAAACATCCATTTGAGCAATAGTGACACTCTCCAAGGTGACCCTTACCACCCTTGCTGCAACTAGGGTAGGAAGTCCCACTTGCAACACTCCCTTGAGAGCGAGGGTCTGATGCCCTACCTTCCTGATCATCCCTAGGTTTGGATCCCTGGGTAAGATCACTAGCTGATGATGGCACATGTCCTAATGACTTCTTTTGAAATGCGGATCGGTTTTTGCCTCCAGAGCTCTGATGACTGAAACCCTAATTATTTGTTCTTGCCCTCTTGTTTTCCCTTGCCATTTCCTTTAACTTATCTTCCTTAATCTGTTGAGCATGTGTCATGACCCCGGAGATATCCACATCCCCCAATAACATAGTTGTTATGCACTTCTTCTTCACCAAGTTGGATACCCCAAAAATAAACTTACTCATCTTGGCCCTCGGCTCGGCCACCATAGATATAGCATACCTAGAAAGCTGAGTGAACTTCAGCCCATACTCTTGGACTTTCATTGATCCTTGCCTCAAATTCATGAACTCTTTAGCCTTAGCCTCTCTCAACTCCCTCAGGAAGAACCTATCCAGAAAATCCTCAACAAAGCACTCCAAAGTTAGAGGAACTGCATTACTTCCCCTACCTTTCTTCCACTGAGTGTACTAAATGTGAGCCACATCTTTGAGCTTATAAGAAGCTAGATCAACTCTGTCTATACCAGTCACCTGCATCACCTATAAAATATTACTCACCTCATCTACGAAATTCTATGAATCCTCACCAACCTTGGACCCCTAAAACTCTGGCGGGTTCATAGGAACAAAGTCTCTAACTCTAGAAACAGTTGTCCCACCATTTGGGTTAGCACGAACAAGTGCCTGCTGATTAGGCTGATTGGTCATCTCCTGAGCTAACAACTGAATGGCATTTTTGAACTCAACATTTGTGACCTCATGGTTCAGAATTAGAGTTTAGCATTATGGGTGTTGGCTCTGCGAAGAGGCATGGCTCTGCGGGGAGGCATGATCTGAAACACATAAAGAATGGATTAGAGAGGGGTAATAGAATTAAACTCTATCACACGATATTGATATTGAAAGAAGTGAGGTTTTTCCTAAAAATCTCGTATCCTACCTCTCATAAGTGTCGCACACACTTCACACCCATAGAAGAGACTCTATTTAATGCGCCTTTCAGACATCCTAGGACTCTTGAACCTAATGCTCTGATACCAAGTTATCACACTCTGAGGCTACCCCCTGGACGTAATACGGGACCCAAGATCACATCCCAAGCTAAATCTTGGCCTTAGGATGACTTAAACATAATGTAGATAATATTAGCGGATGAATAAAATGAAGTGAGAAGCAAACTACATTCTCAAATAAGACATGGTTTAGGAATATCAAAATCTGAAACATGAAATACTAAATAGCTAGCTATGTGTGAAAAGCCTCTAACACTGACATAATGAGTTGATGGGATAAGACCTCAACTAACTCTAAGTAATGACAGGAAGACAATAAGATAGCTAGACTGATACTAGTCGTCGAAGGACGAGGACTCACCTATCGCAATTGGAAATCCCGCTAGTCTCATTCACCAATCTGAGATCGAGTGCCTGAATCTACATCATAAGAATATGCAGCACAAAGAGGTATGTGGTCAATACTATATAATGTACTGAATATGAGAGTTATGCATAATTCATAGTAAAACATGCTCAAAATATAACTAGAACTGAAGTCATGCAATGATAATGAAATCTGTAATGTAATGAATCAATGCAATATCATAAGCTGAAGATATATTTATATTGGTAAAGCTCAAGTAGTAAGTCTAAAATCTGAAAGAAAAGAGTCAAATACATTTAAAAGCTTTAAACCATTTCTTTGGGAGATTCTCATAACCGACATAGACCATGTGAGCTACATAGAATCTAGTGTGTTGCTTTTCACTGAAAAAGGTTGTCCTAATCGGCCAAGGTTAGAACCATTTAACTAAGGATCCTAATATGAGACACATAGGGTAACCTATAGTGGCAACATAGTTTTGGGACTTAGAGTACGCTAAACCCAGTCCAACTCGGTGCTAAATGCTACTTCCAAAAATATACTATAGCTCATATATATATATTGGGGAATATATGATGCCAAAACTATTCATAACTCATGGACATATCTGATGTCAAATTTGTTCGAAAAGCATATGGACATATCTGCTGTCATGCATAGCCGTAGTTCAAAATAGACTCTTTTCTAAAATTCACAGCTTGAATAACTAGGCATGTAATTTCATAAATACTTGACGTCATGTTATCTAAACATGCTAATTTTTCTTGAAAACATGTAGTAGGATGAGATCATGCTAGAAATAATTGTCAATGCATGGGTTTTTGAAAACACTTGAAAAATATAACATAAAATCATGGGTAAAGGACAAGAAACCATTCATTAATGCTATTAAACTGAATTCGTAAGAATTTTACAAGTTGGATAAGAACCCTAATTTCACAAATTCACAAACCCAAAGTAAAATCATAGGTTTTGGACATAAGGGTGAAAGAAATCCCTTATTGAATACCCACATACCAGAACTTGAAGCCTTCTTAACTAGAACTTGAAGATGGAGACTTGGAGATTAAACCCTAGACCTTGGAACTTGAGAGAAGAATCCCTTCTTTCTTTTTGATATTGGGTTGAAGGAATAAGGAGGAATATAACTAAGTATGAATAAAAACCCTCTAACTAAGCCTAAAATGACTTAGCTTAGGAGTTTAAAGAACAGGGAAAAAACTAGAATACCCCTGGCCTAAAATAAAAGCTGTAAGAAATTCCCCGTCGGATGGACTACCTGATGGGTATCAGACCCGCGACGGTCCATTGGACCTGGTCATTAAAGAGGGGACATGGTTGTCTGGGTGTCTAGGAGAATCCCACAGCGAGTTCCCATGGCCTGTCAAAACTATGGCGGTCGTGGTGACCACTCATCGGGATAGAGGAGCTGGGGGCTAGGCCACTAGAGGCTTCCCATGATGAGTCCCATGGCTTGTTGGACTTATGCTGACCGTGGTGACTTCCTGTTAGGACTGAGATAGACAGGGCTGCTCCAACGGTTTACTTGATGGGATATCACGCCTAGCATGGCTTGTGGCCCATGCCCGTAGAGCCTAAAAATTGCAAATTTTTTCTAATATTCTAAGTTTAAAAGCTGATCCAAATTCTGGGGTGTTACAACACGTGTTCTCACCATCTGCAAGAATAAGAATGAAAGAGTTAGATACCAATTTGAATCAAGCATGAAGGAAGAAAGAAATTGAGGTTTCCTAAAGTCTTGTAGCCTCCTCAAGAAAAGTATAGATGTCTCTGTACCATTTGCAATAATCTACTAGACATGTTCTTGTATGATAAGATCAATGAACACGGGGCTCTAATACCAATCTTATGAAGACCCAATTAGCCATGAGTGGCACCCACACTAACCCTCCAGTGGGAGAACCAACCAACCCAAAGCTTAACCTTATACTTAGACAATTTTAGAAGAGATCAAATAAAGCCAACTTAATTTAAACCATAGTAAAAGTCAATCTACTATAAATAAAATATTGCAAAAACAATTCAAATGACTAAAACATCCCCAAGAACTGAAAGTCATCATACAAGAACTCCATATGTAAATAGTCTCTAAGAAAACCTAGAACCAAGTAAAAGTAATAATAATAAGAATTCCATTGCTCTATAGAGGGAAAACAACTTGAAAAGGATCTATGGAAACCTGGGAAGTAGTGCTCACGCTTGGATTTGTGGTCAATCTCCTAGTCTAGCCGAGGTTGCATCTCAGTCTCTGGAACACGGTTTGCATTCAACAAAAGAAGAGTACAGGGTAGTATCAGTATAAAATACTATGTACTGGTAGGTATCATAGGTTGACTCCGTCAGAGAAAGTATATAGCTAAATCAAATAACATGTACGAGGCACCTCAACACTTAGCAATTAGTTCAGTTAACACATAATCATCTCAAGTCAAATCAAGAGCAGTAATATCAAGTTCACAAAATTCATTGAGTACCACCACAAGAATGTAAAAGAGTTCACTTTTAAGTCACCACATGTGGAATCTCTGTTCATCTATCTCTCATAAACATATCTAGTACCTCTAGTCTCCTTTTAGTTCATAAAACCAGATCACCATGACTTACCATGCAACAATGCAATGCTAAATAAAACTGTATACATATATGCTATGGGTCTTATTTTTACCCACTAGCCATGACCTGCAAGGGACGCACCAGTGTCCATGTACTATACCAGCATGGTATTTGATCAATACTAATCATATCAACATCCATATCAATGCAATTAGGTTCTCAGACCTTTCCCTCTTTAATATACATTGTTCCCCAAAACACACTTACACTTATTCATCTCAACTCACTCATCACTTCTTGCACATATAGCTTATTCATCTAAGAATAACAGAAAAACATATGCAATTTCACCATGTCAGCAGACCAATCACAAGCTACATAATTCAACCACATACCATGTAATAAAGTGAATCTCAACTCCAATTAAAACCATAAGCTACCTCGAGTGAAGAATTATCACCCGTAAGCTACTTTGCAATTATCTTGCCTTTCCTTGACACTTTGAATTGCTCAAGGGCCTATAAAAATAATTATACAAGTGTAATTAATCACTTAATCTTCTATTTTAGGCCTTGGGAATTTAACCCACTAATTCTACCCTTATCTGAGGTTTGTAGTGTCCCCAAGGGTTAATTAATCAATAACTAGTCTCATAGCATTCATAGAATCAAGGAAAAATTAGGCAAAATGTCAGCCCATCAAAATTATTTACACCCAAAATAGCCCATTTTTAAACTATCTCTCATTTATTACATTAATTGGTCATTTGACCATATTCCCTTTCCTGCTTTCCCTTCTTCTTTTCTTTCTTTCTCTTCTTCTTCTCTTCCATTAATGATTTCTTCTTCAAATTAAATCTTCTTCTTCGGTCCTCCATTTTCTTCACTTCATTTTCTTCTTCTTCTTCCATTATTTGCTGGCCAAATCATCAAAGATAATATTGAAAATCAGTTGAACGAGTCTTGTTAGTGAGCTTAGAAACATTGAGAAATCAGCTGAATACTTGATGAAAAAACAGTCCGCCATTGAAGCTCTATTCCAAAACTCAAAGAACTCGAATCAAGCTTCAAAAATATGAAAATAAACATTTGTTTCATTCTCGCTTGTTCAAAAATGTAGTTGCCGATAGGCCAACCCCACCACACCATTAGAGTAGGCATAGCCTCCTATGCCTCCAGCTTATTCGGAACTACTATCAACTTGCAGTAGCCAACCATTTATGTAAATGTAATTCAAACAATATTTTGTGTTCCTTTTTTCCCCCACCAAACATTAGGTGCCCTTGGACTAAGATGAATTATACATTTTTTAGGATATTTGGAATCTATAGACTAAAGAATCTGGAAAAGAAATGAGTTGCATTTAGTAGTAATGCGGTGCAATTTGATATTTGTCCTATTTTTATATCATTAGATTAGATTCCCCAATAATTTGGGGAGATAAATGGAAAAACAATGACTTTGTCACCTCTGTGTTTTTGAACGAAGAAGAGATAATTTTAGTTAATCTTTTCATTGGCATATCCATTGAATCAAATACAGAGTACATGAATTGGTGGACATTGATGTGACGCTAATTTACGTCACTTTCAACTCCTTTTTACTAAGAACAATCGTACGTTTTCAAGCAACCGTTGTTGTTTTTGATGTTTTTATGTTGTATTTGTAGGAAATGGAAACAAACACGGAAACGGACGGAAATACGCGAAAAAGAGCAATCTGCCTAAGTGTGACGGCCTGAGTGACGGCCCGTCACACATGTGACGGTCCGTCACTGGGACCGTCACTCCAAGGCAGCAAAGGGACAGTGCTACTACCTAAGGCTGACGGTCCAGGCGACGGTCCATCAAGGCAGTGACGGTCCGTCAGCCTGACCGTCACGCTAAGGCAGTGGCTTACGTCGGCGACCCGCGTTTTGGGGATTCCTAGCCCGTTTTGGATTTGGTTTCTTTGACTCCTATAAATATCCTATGATAGGTTTATGTAATAAGAATTCACCCAATAGTTTTAGAATAGTTTTTAGTCATTTTTTGAGAGCAACAACACGTTTTCGGATTCTTGAATTCGTGTTCGTGAGTTCTTGGTTTTTCTTGTTCTTGGATTATTGAAGATTGGTTTTCATTATATGGTAAGAACTTCTTCTCCTTATTATGAATTCAATTCTCTTCTCTTTTCTTTATAGCATGATTAACTAAAACTCCCGCAACTAGGGTTGTGGGAGCCATGGCAAACGTAGCAATATAGATTCCGGGTCGCGTTGGGTTCGATTTATGTATTGTCACGTTGTTAATCATACATTATGTCACGTTTTCTAGTGGGTTGCAAACATTAGAACATGCCTAGGTTTAATTTGCTTGAGAAAGAGATTAAAACCGGGAAACTGGATTAACAACAAGGATTCGAGACTACCAACTCTCGTCTTAAAGATTAATGCCGTAACTGGATTAGTCTGCTTGATGTTAGGATTGAGAGCTAAAAAGCACATCTTTTTGAGATCGAAAGAAGATAAAAGGAAATTTGTTTATTTGGTCGAGAGACATTTAGACGATACAATTGACGCAATCACATCGTGACAAGCATATAGAAAGAACCCGGTTAAGCCTAGAATCGACATTGTTACAACGCCATGGTGAACACATCCCTAGTTCATCCTCTAATACTGATTTAAACTCCTACGTTTATTATTGTTTTGTTTACAATTTGATTACAAAAACCCCCCTGTTATTTACTGGAAACGATTGACGACTAGTCACATACTTCACTAAAGTCTTAATCATCACCATATTCTCTGTGGGATTCGACCCCAACCTTGTTGGGTTATATATTTGACAACGATCGCATACGCTTCTTAAATTAGAAGTGTAGTTTGAGCGTTATCAAAAATGGCGCCGTTGTCGGGGAATATGGTTTTTGATTAAGTTTGGTGTGTTTATTTGACTCTTAGTCATAATTTCCTGCTTTACGTTTATTTGTTGTTTTTGTCGTTGACAGGGTACATAGTCTGTGCATGCCAAGTACCCGGAGCTCGGGTGAACCAATACTACCTTACGATCCCGAGCTTGCTAGAACTTTGAGGCGGAATATGGCCACAGAACTAGAGGCAGCAAGGCTCGCTGCCGAACTGCAGGCCCAACAAAATCTTAATGCTGGTGGTCTGCAGGATGAGGATTTCGAATTAGATGGAGCTGGCGCTACTGGCGCCATCATTGTTCCACCGCTACCGCCCGGAGCCAAGTTCAACATCACTAGCACGATGATTCAGTTGCTGAACTTGAGAGGAGTGTTCCGAGGTGTCGCTGGGGATGATCCAAACCAGCACTTAATGAATTTCGTGGGCATCTGCAAATCGTTCAAATTGCCAGGAGTGAGTCAAACAGCGATCAGGCTCAGGTTGTTTCCGTTGTCTTTGTCTGATGAGGCAGCTTTGTGGTTAACAGAATTGACCCCCGACTCTATCGCAACGTGGGGAGAGTTGAGAGGAGCTTTCCTAGAAAGGTTCTTTCCTCCCTCTCGGATGATACAGTTGAGGGACGAGATTAGCAACTTCAGGCAGCAACCGCACGAAGCACTGCACGAGACTTGGTTGCGATTTAAGAAAAAGCTGACACAGTGCCCCAACCATCAGCTGAACAACGAATTCTTGATGCAGACATTCTACAGGGCACTAAATTCGGCTACCAAGCCGACATTGGATAACGCAGCAGGTGGAGCGTTTATGGGTCGCACTTTTGCCGACGCCACAACTATTTTAGACAGGCTCACTAAGACCAATAGGGCCTGGCACACACGAGATTCAGAGGTTGCAGCTAGCACCTATACAGTTGGTATGTCAGCTGAGCAGCGTAGGAAAGAGGAGGAGCGCGACCAGGACATGGCGCACCTGAAAACGCAGTTGGATCTCCTGACAAGGCACTTGACGTCAGGAAGTATAGAGAAGGTGCAAGCTGTGGGTTCCCAAGGTACAGAGACTGAGGAGGCCAATTACTTGGGGGGTTTCCAGGCCAATGGCCAGGGAAACCAAGGTCGGAACTATCAGCGAGACAACCACTATGAGAAAAGTGGCTACAAGGAGCGCGACCAAGGAAACTGGAGGAACAATACCGATAGAGGTGGGTTGTATATACCACCTGGCAATCGGGACAAAGCTGGCAACGAGGCTGAGACGTCCAAACTTGAGAACATGATGGCGAAGATGCTGCTGAAGGTGGAATCGACTGACTCTGGGGTAAAGGCAATGCGGAATGAGTTATCAACATTGAGTCAGGTAGTGGAGTCACATTCCACCGCAATCAAGCAATTGGAGCAGCAAGTGGGTCAGATCTCGGCATCTTTAAACCAAAGGAAGACAGGTACCTTACCGAGCGACACCACTCATCCGAGGAATGACGCTAGCTGTATGGCAATCACCACAAGAAGCAGAAAAACATTACCGGAATCACATCCGGTAGTTCAGACTCAGGGTGATGTTACGGATGATGAAGAGGCAGTAGAGGAGGAAACTCCAAAGCCCGCTGAGAAACGCAAGGAAGCTGAAAAGCTTCCAACTATGATGTTTCGACACCCACCTCCTTTCCCCCAGAGGTTGAAGAAGAAAGCTGACGATAGTAAGTTCCTGAACTTCATGACCATGTTAAAACAGATTTCAATAAACATACCATTGGTGGAAGCTCTGGAACAAATGCCCGGTTATGCCAGGTTCATGAAGGACTTGATTACAAAGAAGCGGACGGTAAGTTTTGAGCTGGAAGACAACCTCCATCACTGCAGCGCTATTTCCTCGAGATCATTAGTGGAAAAGAAAGGAGATCCAGGTGCGTTCACTGTTCCATGTACTATCGGGAAGCTCAACTTCGGAAGAGCTATGTGTGATCTTGGGGCTAGTATCAATTTGATGCCGCTAGCAGTGTATGACAAATTGGGTTTGGGACCTCCTAAACCAACGTCCATGAGAGTGATGATGGCTGATCGTTCGATAAAACGACCTGTTGGAGTATTGTCTGATGTGCTAGTGAAGATTGGTAAGCTTATTTTCCCAGCTGACTTTGTGATCTTGGATTGCGAAGTAGATTTTGAAGTCCCCATAATCTTGGGACGACCATTGCTAGCCACCGCAAGAGTGTTGGTTGATATGGAAAAGAATGAACTGACCTTCAGACTAAACAATGAAGTCATCAAGTTCGATGTGACCAAGCTAATGAAGCGACCAAGTGACATGAGAGTGGTCGCGGTCATCAATGCTATTGAGGAAGCCCCTGCGGATGTGCACCTTGAGGAGAAGAGTTTGGTCGAGACTCTAGCTGTGGTAAGAAGTATGGTGCGAGAGCATAAACATGTAGAGGAAGGCGGTGAGATTAAATCTAGAAAGCAAAAACACCGCAAGAGAATCTGCAAAGAAAGAGCGAAGAAGCGGTCACGACTAGCTGCGGAGCCAACAAAAGAAGAAGTTGGACAGCAACATCGAATCAGCAGCGCGTGCAAACACTCCATCGAGTTCTCTTGTTTTGGAGACCCTGGCGGTCTCCAACATCATTCCGGAATTTGAGTCATAGCGACTTCACAGGTATTCCTTTATTCTCACAATTTTTAGCTTTCATATATATGCATTGGGGACAATGCATGAGTCTAAGTTGAGGGTGTTGGGAAACCTGTGAGTCACCACCGAGGGTTTTTGTTGCCGATTTATTTTCCCTACGGTGTGCTATCTAGTAGAACCGGCATGTTTAGGTTGTTAGTTTAATTTTTTTAGTTTTTTTTTAGTGTCTATAGCAAGCATGCGTTGATCTTGTCTAAAAACGAGGCCCCTTAAAAAAAAAATCTGGTTTTGAGCTTATGTTGAAACAATTAACTGTCTGGATCCTTGAATGTCATTGTGTGAATATGATTAGAATGAGTATGCTTAAGCCGAGCGGTTGTTTGATAGTTGGTAGCGATATAGTTTCTTGGTGCTAAGAGTGTGTGAGATTATTGTCATAAATTCTTACTCTGTGCATGCATCTAGAACTTGCCCGGTCTATTTTGTTAAGTTTGAAGTTTGGTTGCTTAGGAAAGGATCACAGGCCCTTTTTGTGTGCAGTCCACTTAACCTATAAGACCGTCCAAATGCAAATACTCCCTTTGATCCCTGTTTGAGCCGAAATTGACCTTATTCTTTCAATAACCTGTCACCATTCCCGTTTAACTTTGAATCCCTATTTTGGCCCTGGTCCTTCCTTGGACATCGTGCACCTCAACGTAGGCAAACAACCTAAGTTGAGGGTGGCTACTATAGAGGTAAACCCTGTTTTGGCCCTGGTCCTACCAATGGACATTGTGCACCTTGACGTAGGCAATTAGCCTAAGTTGAGGGTGGCTACTACAGTAGTAAAGGAGAAGAAAAAGAGGATGGAGATGATTGTTTTTGAATAGAATGAAAATCCGGGTGTGCGCCTAAGAAAATAAAAGAAAAAAATAAAGAAAGATGAAAAAGATCGAAAAAGAAACAAAAAGAATTGTCAATAAAGAGGCCGCACCTGTATCTAGAATCAAGGAAATAAAAAGGTGAATAAGGATGGATAAAGTGAAGTTATGTGGTGATAAGATGTAAATGGTTCCAAGGAGGGCTAAGTCACTAACCCCTAAATGTATCATACCTGCACCCGAAGCCTCATTACAAGCCGAAACAAGTCCTGTAGTGATCCTGAGTAGCTTTCTGAAGAACCGAAATAGAATAGTAAGGGCAAGCCTATGGTATCGCATGTGCATTGTTTGAAATCGTTTGTGAGGGTGAGCGCTTACCTAGTCCCAAATCTTGTGTGTGGGATTTCTTTGTGGTGAGGGCACCAAGATGTCTATATTGTCTATTGATTGTTAGGATAGCTACGGGTGTGTATGCATAATGTTCTATCATATCGGAATGACATGTTTGGATCCTTGCAAGTTAGTGTTTCATACATTCGTGTGTTACAAGGGAGCATGATTTAATTGAATAAGTTTTGAATGACCATGAAGTGCTATAGACATGAGTTTGTGTTCTTAGTTGAGTCGTTTGATTGTTTTATGTTATGTTGCTTGAGGACAAGCGAACGTTTTAAGTTGAGGGTGTTGATGTGACGCTAATTTACGTCACTTTCAACTCCTTTTTACTAAGAACAATCGTACGTTTTCAAGCAACCATTGTTGTTTTTGATGTTTTTATGTTGTATTTGTAGGAAATGGAAACAAACACGGAAACGGACGGAAATACGCGAAAAAGAGAAATCTGCCTAAGTGTGACGGCCTGAGTGACGGCCCGTCACACATGTGACGGTCCGTCACTGGGACCGTCACTCCAAGGCAGCAAAGGGACAGTGCTACTGCCTAAGGCTGACGGTCCAGGCGACGGTTCGTCAAGGCAGTGACGGTCCGTCAGCCTGACCGTCACGCTAAGGCAGTGGCTTACGTCGGCGACCCGCGTTTTGGGGATTCCTAGCCCGTTTTGGATTTGGTTTCTTTGACTCCTATAAATACCCTATGATAGGTTTATGTAATAAGAATTCACCCAATAGTTTTAGAATAGTTTTTAGTCATTTTTTGAGAGCAACAACACGTTTTCGGATTCTTGAATTCGTGTTCGTGAGTTCTTGGTTTTTCTTGTTCTTGGATTATTGAAGATTGGTTTTCATTATATGGTAAGAACTTCTTCTCCTTATTATGAATTCAATTCTCCTCTCTTTTCTTTATAGCATGATTAACTAAAACTCCCGCAACTAGGGTTGTGGGAGCCATGGCAAACGTAGCAATATAGATTCCGGGGAGCGTTGGGTTCGATTTATGTATTGTCACGTTGTTAATCATACATTATGTCACGTTTTCTAGTGGGTTGCAAACATTAGAACATGCCTAGGTTTAATTTGCTTGAGTAAAGAAGTTAAAACCGGGAAAACTTGATTAACGACAAGGATTCGAGACTACCAACTCTCGTCTTAAAGATTAATGCCGTAACTGGATTAGTCTACTTGATGTTAGGATTGAGAGCTAAAAAGCACATCGTTTTGAGATCGAGAGAAGATAAAAGGAAATTTGTTTATTTGGTCGAGAGACGTTTAGACGATACAATTGATGCAATCACATCATGACACGCATATAGAAAGAACCCGGTTAAGCCTAGAATCGACATTGTTACAACGCCATGGTGAACACATTCCTAGTTCATCCTCTCATACTGATTTAAACTCCTACGTTTATTATTGTTTTGTTTACAATTTGATTACAAAACCCCCCCCTTTATTTACTGGAAACGATTGACGACTAGTCACATACTTCACTAAAGTCTTAATCATCACCATATTCTCTGTGGGATTCGACCCCAACCTTGTTGGGTTATATATTTGACAACGATCGCATACGCTTCTTAAATTAGAAGTGTAGTTTGAGCGTTATCAGACATCAATTTTATTCTAATCTAATATTTTAATCAGATTGTTAATTGAATGCACCATGATTCTCGGGTCACCACACAGTACATGAGGTGGTGAATTAATCGTGAATACAATAATACTTCCTGGTCACTCTAGTCCACTTATTTTCGGGATAGAACAGGGTTTAGAATTAGAGAATCACAAAAGAAACATTTGTGGGTTGTATTTTTACATGATCGATACATTATATATACATACGACTAGTTTTTATTGTACAATACTGATACGTACATGATATGACATATATATACGTTTATACACCATTTATATAATTTTGATACATTACATAACTTTTATGCACTCTCGATACATTACATATACATGCGGCTATTTTTTTTGTAATTTTGTTTCTTGGCTAGTTCATTTTTGGGCTACTTTTTTTGAAAAGAAAACTTGGCTATATTTATTGTAAACTAATTATTTTATTGTATATATTTGAAATTATCCCTAGAATCAATACCCAAAGGGTTTTTAATCAAGTTAACTTCTTTTTAGCCATTTTTATGCCTAAAAGTCTCACCTTTATGGAACTAAGGTTCCCTACTAGCCTTAATCATGTTAAGAACTAATAATTTCATGCTGGAAATCATAAAAATACATCCTAGGATCAATTCTAGGTGATATTGCACCTACCCGTAGGGTTCTCCCCAAGTTTTGTGCTTTTAGGTATCAAGTTCAAGAATTCCACCATTAATCCTCAACCTAAATGTCTTAAAAATATTAATGTTCAATATACGAAGAGGTTTATGGAGTTACTTACCTCAAATGAAGGAGAATGCCCTAGTTTCTTTAAAAACCCACTTCTTAGAGCTCTAGAATAAAGTAGGAATTGTGCAAAAATAACCTAGAAAAACTAAAAAAGCGCAGGTGAAGTTCTTGCATCCTCGTCACGGCGACCCGAGTCTCATCACGGTGAGTTATCATGCTGAGGATGACTCATCATGATAGCTCATCATGATGAGGGTGTCTTTCATTGTGATGAACATCAATTTCCAGAACATCAAATCTCTCCCTAAATCCCTCATTTCACAACACACTTTATTTCTTAGACATTAAAAAATAATCCTGATGCGGCAACGCCCATAACTGGAGTTCAATGAATCTGATTTCCGTCCCAAAACTTCCTACGAGATCCTATAATAGTCAACTATCCATATATGGACTCCACACTACCATTCCATGAACCATGAGATTCTAACCATCTCTAAGGTACAAAATACTATATTTTTATCGAAGCTCACCCTAGCTTAAAATTTTATTAACTCTCAACTTAGAGGATTTTTTAGCCGGGTACTTAGCCCTTACTCTATTAGACTGATGGACCAGGTCATTACATTATATTTCTATCTTTCATGTGCTTTCCATTTGCTTGTAACCTCATCTACTAATTCTTTCTTCTGGAATTGTTCTATGATACCAAGTCTAGTCTTCATATCTTGATTTGAACCCTAGAAATTATTTCTTCTTTTTAATTTTTGGTGAAACAAACACCGATAAATTATAACAACCGGGTCTGTCATTATGGGTAAACCATTCGTGCCAATTTTCAGAGTTAGAAAACTCCAGGTTTGGGAGTTTAAAATTCTGGGCTAGGCTAGTCTCGGCCGATTTTGGAGCGAGGTATGGTCTAGGGAAATACGGGTAAGGATTGGGTTAGATATATTGATTTGAGCTAGTTTTACTTGTAGCTAACACATAAAGGAGTTTGAGGGACTTTTCATAATTGAATTTGGGTAAGTAGAACTCCCGAAATCGAGGTTGACGTGAAAGGGTTATTCCGGGACGTCAGAAAAAAAAGTGTGTTGTAAAATAGACTAGTTTTAGAGATTTTACGACCTTCTGTCCCATGTCAACTGCTATGGCGGTTCACACTCCAACACAGTGACCTCCGCTATAGCGGAAAAATTACCACTATAGTGGAAGTCAAGTCGATCAACCTCCGCCATAGTAGTTGACTCTGCTACGACGGTACTGCTATAGCAGAGCAGACCGCTATAACGGAGCATGATGGGATTTAATGTAGAAACATTATCCAAAGACATTCAATTTTCACAAGTTTGTTTGGGAGAATGGATAGGGCAATTTCAGGCGAATTTCCTCCATTCTTCATCGTTTTTCCTCCCAAAAGTAAGGTTTCTACTCCCCGAACTTCGTACCACTTTTCCTATGTGGTATAATTGATAGGAGTGGATTTTGGAAAGGGTTTGGAATGACTGAGGGATGGTACAATTCGGGGAAAGAGAGGGATTCTAAGTGTAGAAGTTCTTGGGTATTGTTAAATCCACTACTTTATGATCATGTGACCTTAATTCCCTAATTGTTTCCATAAGAACGGTAGAACTAGGTGAATTAATGGTGGAAAATCCCGGAAAAAGGGGTGGGATGATCATGGGTGGCCTGGGGTTTAGGATTTTGCATAATCCGAGTGAAATTCAAGCCATAAAGATTGATTCTTGGTTATTGTGCATTGTTTTAGACCAAGAACCGGCAAGAACTTCGGGAAATGGGAAAGCTCCAGTTTATTAGAGCTTTTGATCATTTTGAGGTAGGTGATGGTTTGCTTCCTGTATGTTTTGTGTGTTTAAGTACTTTTATCTAAGTATTTGTATGAGATGCATTGCTTAAGGAATGATTAGAAATGTCTAATAGTATTTTTAGCAGTCTGGTAAATTAAACGTTGTATTGTGCTTATTGGCTTACAAGTTGATTGTTCATTGTTGTGACTGTGGATTGTTTGATATTCGGTTGGCTTGAGTATCATGCCTGGTACGAGATAATACTAACGGTTGGCTTGGGTACCATGCCTGGTAAGGGATAATACTAACAGTTGGCTCGAGTACCACACCTGGTACGAGATAATACTAATGGTTGACTCGGGTACCACGCCTGGTACATGATAATACTAACGGTTGGATCATGTACCACACCTAGTACGGGTTTAATTTATTGTGTTGCTGCATCTTTATTTAATAGTTCCCTGAGTGGACCGGGTTGTGAACTTGAATTGTGGTTGTGTATTTTGGTCCTTTAGAGGCCGGAATTAATTGAATTGCTTTATGTGTTTTGATCTTGGTGTAGACCGAGCGGTATGTCTGGCACTTAGGTGTTGTCTAGAAGGGATCCAGTGTGGGTCCGAGATATATAACGGGATATGACTGTTATTGTTATGGATTATTGATCATAACTGTGAAGTGGTTTACATGTGGGACAAGTTAGGTAGAGACTTGTAGTGTATGATTACCTGTTGACTTGCCTATGTGTTTTCCTGTACTCTTACTTGATTTTTGTACTACTCATACACTATTTATTTAGAACTGGTTGATGATCCTACTAGTACACGGTGGTTGTGTACTGATACTGCACTTGTTTGTCTTTTTGTGAGTACAGGAAATCTTTCGGCGGTTGATGCACGACCTCACTTGTAGGCATGACACTTTGAGATATCAAGGGTGAGTTATTCGACCAAGCTACCTTGATTTCTATCTATTGAGTTGTAGCCCACTTGTTTCGAGCTTAGACTATTTTTATATTTTGGGTTGCATCCCCGTACTATAGTTTTGTTAGATATTTCTGGTACGATGACTTTCAGATTCTAGGGAGGGATTTTTCACAGGCTATATTTTTATAGAGTTGATTTGATTATGTTGATTGCTAGTTTACATTTCTGCACACTAGTTTTAAGCTGTTAGTCTAGGCTAAGAGTTGGAATCTAATGGATCACTCATCCAGGGGTTGGGTGGGTGCCACTCACGATGGTCTGGGTCGTGACATAAATCAATAAAGATTAACAATTAGGTAAAATGAAAATAGATGAAATTATGTGGTGGGAGTAACAAATTAGTTCTTAAGAAGAGGTCTACAAATAAGAACACAATGTGAACTCGCTTAATAATAAACATTTGTCCATTTAGGGAACATTGCAAAATGACAAAACATTCATGATTCAGATATAATTTGGAGTCCAAAATCTGACCCCAAAAAGTAATAAATCTAACTATAAATGCTTTTCAATACCAATAATTAATTATATATACACAAGAAAAATGGAAAAAAGTGGGATATGTAATTTTTGATATTACCATGTTTTATTTTAAAAAAATCTTTTTTCTTGTGAGTGGTGTTTCATTGGAACAACCCTCATAGTAATTTTTTTATTTTTATGTGTTTTGATCATTTTACCACTCCTTGTAGTTGTATTATAGTATTTGTGGCATGTGGGAGTGTGTGTCATGGTTTTTGAGATGTTTGGTTGTGTTCTACGTGAGTTTTTCATTAAGAAAAGTTTTGGAGTTGATATGATTTACTTTGGTTAACATTAGGAGATTTAGATGTTGTATGAGAATTCCATCAGTTCCTTTAGCTCAAAAATACTATTTTTGGGCTAGTAACACTATTAGTTTGGGTCCCAATACGTTCTAATGCGCTTTGAGTCATTGGTTGAAAAGTTAGGAGTGTTTGCCTAGAGTTGACTTTGCTTAACATTCGTTGATAACAACCTTTGTTGGTGAATTCGATGATTTTATTGAGTACGTAATATCGATTTTAGTCTAGTAGCATAGTTGGCTTATGTTCTCAGGGTTTTGAACGAATCTTGAGGGTCCATTCAAAAGGTTTGTAGTCTTAGCTTATTGCTGATGCAACAACTGCTGGTGCAGCTAAATTTTACCTTTCATGTTCATGAGGGAAGACCATATTCAAAAATAAGTGGGGGCGGGGGGTTGTTCATCACGAATGCGAGGGGAAGGCTACATTCACGAAGGGTTAATCGGGTCTGAGTTGGGGTTTTCCCCACCACATTTGCGATGGGCTGGTCGCATTCATGATGATGGGCTGGGTTGATTCATCGAGTTCGTGATGGGATCTTAATGTTCACGAAGAAATACATACGTGGAACAGTTTTAAAATTTCATTCTTCGGTCATATACCTCATATCTCGATTTTAGAGCTTTAAAACTCATTTTGGGGATGATCAAAAAGGGGTTTTCGGGATTTCATCATCGGGTAAGTATCTTGAGCTTTGAATCTCATTCCCTAATGATTATTTCATGATTTTACCTTTAAATCTTAGTTTTTTAACTTGGAATTTTGGGATTTTCTTGGTAAAGTTAAAGAATAGTATTTTGATAATTTCAAGCTCAATTTTAACTTCATTTTCAATGAAATTACATATTCAAACTCCTTAATTTTTGGGTAAATTGATTTTCAATAAAATTCTAGTTTTTCCCTTGTGAGCTTGGGTATGAATTTAGGGTTAACTTTTTTAGATCCGGATTAAAACCTTAGCAATATGGGTATTGTTGGACTCGTATATACGCGTAAAACTTATTATTGGTAGATTTCTTGAGTTCAAAGACTCTTTGTAAAGAGAAGGTTCAGGTGTGGCCAAGTCGATTCTTGTTGTTAGGTTTCGAGGTAGGTTATGGCTTAACTTTATTCAAACTTTACTTGGGGTGGGAACTTATCGTGTAAAGCATGCTATATGATGGGTGAGTTAGTGATTATCATAGTAATTAAATTGAATTATGTTATTTTGATGTATGTGTGGGGGCTTATATTATTTTAGTGATACGGGACTTGGATCCCTAGTTTGATATTGAGGCTTATAGCTGGTATTTGTGGAATGATAATGATTTTGAGGTTTTAGATATAATGATTGCATCTGGTTTTACTGTATTTTTCGTGTTTATGCATACTCATACATCTCATGATTTATGGATACAATGTGTCACGACCCAATTTCTCGGTCATGATGGCACCTACAATCCCCGGTAGGTGAACCAATCCCCGTAGCCCAGAACAGTTAGTAATGGGCTACTATCTAACAAATAAGAGAACAAGACGAATAAAATAGATAACAGGGATATAAATATATACATATGCGGAAACTAAACCAAACCCCAAGACCTGGTATCAATAGTACAGAGCCAACTACATACATGGAGTACAAATAAAACCAAAACTATATAATACAGAATGTCTATGAATGGTACTAGAGTAACATGAAGCCAAAAGATAAACTAAAAGCTAAGCTCCGATCGCACAAGAGCTCACCCTCAGCCTGAAGTAGTCCTCACAAGATTCCAAGCACGAATCACAACGGTCTTAACCGGCGATGGCCCACGCTAGGCATCTGCACCCACAAGATGCAGGGGGTAGGGGTGAGCACCAAAATGCGAAGCATAAAGGTACCCAGTAAAGGTAATCATAGGCCGACTGGGCACATATAAGAAAAAAGCGTAGTAATATGACCAGAATAGAAGCAACTAGTCACAGAAATCAACGAAAGGTACACAGGAACTAGCCCAGAGGGAAAACAACAGAACCACATGTGAGGCTAGTAAGCAGAATATACACACCATAGGCACAGGTGAAAGTAAGAAATAACGCACCTGGGGTCCTTGCAATAACAGTGTATATAAAATAAGTTTACGAAATGGACGGTATACCGGTAACCTCAAGTGTGAGAAGAAGAGAGAAAGAGTAATAATAGGCATGCTTAGAGACATGAATCAAACTCAACTGATCAATCTCATACTTATCCATAAATAGAGAACAATTTTGTAAGTAAAAAGCAAAAGTCTACCTACAGTCCCTCGGCCGCCCATACAACCGAGGAACACAAACATGTGAAAACAAACCCTCCGGCATCCCATACTACCGGAGCGTACAATCAGCAAACAGCAAACAAGGGTGGAACCTCGAACCATGAATGATATAATGCATGAAGATCTCAAGTGCCATAGTATCTCTGTATGTACCTCCTCCGGCGCCGATCCGGCCCAGCAGGTAGGTTCCATGGAAGGACTCTGCCCGTATACCTCTACTCCCCCGTATACCCCTCTTCCGGCACACGCAGCCCGTAGCCCCTGTCCCGGATAGCAAGGTCCATGGAGGTCCCAGACCCCATACTAAAACTCAGTATCAGAACATGTATCAAGATAGAGACCCAGTCTCGATATCAAGATAGAGACCCAGTCTCGAATATGCATGCCCAGACCCTTTCCAGGACTAAAAATAGTAGGAAAATATCTCAAAAACCTCTCCAAGGGTGCCCGGGCGTAGCCGGGTCTAAACAGTAAAATGTCATCTCAGGTGCTCGGTCCGACCGAGGCTAAAAATCATCTCAAGTAACAAGAAAACTCAACTAGCACCCCGGCCCTGCCGAGTCTAGCGATAATCATAAAACTGATGATTTTAAACATAATTTTACTTTCTTGCCCAAAAATCTCCACAAGTGAAATCAACCATTTCCAAATTATTTCCATAAAAAACGCCCCCCCCCGGGCCATGCAAGGTTTAGAAAATAGTGCCAGTAGGCCCGAAGCCAAAACCATAGTAAAACATGGATAAAACCTCTTTATATGCATGGAAATGGTATGATCACACACAATAGCTGCCCAGCAGCTCACAATCAACCTATCGACCCTGCACAGGCCCACAGCTACTCAGCAAGCATAACCAGCCTAGAAGGATAATTCTATGCCCGGGACTCGCGGACATTCCCAAATTCCCACCTTCTATGTTCCAGAGTCAATAAGGCCTCACAGGACCACAAGGGTAAATAAAATATATCAGCAAATACTACAAACAACGGAGGAACAAAAGTAGGCGGTTATGAATAAAGCGGTCAAGGTCTGTAGTACCAACCTAATAAACCAACCCAAGGATGCCCATTAATACAATTTTATTTTATATATACGGAGTCTAGGAAAAATAAATCGTAACCTACCTGTCGTCCGACGACAAGCTGCTGGAACAACGATGTCCAAGCTCGAACCACTCCGAGAAAATCTAAAACTAAATCGGAATCGGATTCGGATTTGGGACGGAATAACTTGACGTAGATAATTGATTTTCTTTCGATGACCAAATATTGCGTCAAAATAATTTTTCCCTCAAAAATCTTTATTTAAGCATGGTGAATTAATTGTGCACAATTCTCAGTGCAATTTACATTCTTTAGAATGTATTAAGTAAGTTGGCATACAGGGGCTTATCCACTTTGCTAAAGTCAGCAAAGTGGACATATGTAAATATACTGCCACTAATCTCAATAAGGAAATCCCACTAGCCACTTATTAATGCTTGCTGGCCACTCCCTCCACCTACCCGTAGAGTGGAGGTGGCAATTGCAAGGCAACAAAATAATATTTTTATCCCGTTATTTATATATTCGGGTATTGCATAAATTCATGGTAAAATAAATATAATATTTTAAATATATCATAATTGATAGAAAATCATTTCCAATAAAACCTACTATATTATAATAATAATTTTCAACATAGCTAAATTTACTATCTCCGTTAAAATAATTTGCAAAGGTAATAATAATATAATATAACTTCCTACCACCTTCGACTTTTAAATAAAATATTTTCAAATACGCACGATTTCGATACTCAAGAATTCTCTCGGGATCCTCCCTTATATTTTATCACTGTTTCGGAACTGAAATGGCATTTTCAAACGTGACGTCGAGGCTTAAATCGCGTTTAACCCGACCCGGTTCGCGACCCCGTTCGCAACCCGTTTTCTGCCAGACAGTCCGCGGTAAAACAGTCATAACTCTTTACTCCGAGATCGGTTGGACGTGAGGTTTTGTGCGTTGGAAACTAGACTCGTAGACCTTTGATTTGGTATTTCGGGGGACTTCTAACTCTTTATATATTGAGAGAAAAGCCCTGATACATTTGACCCAAAGTTCAGAAAACTTGTTAAAGGTCTCACGATATCTTTTGTCGATTTGCTTGACTTCAAAACTTAAACGTGGAAATGACCGGAAGGGTCATTACATCATCCACTACTAAAAAGGGCTTTCGTCCTCGAAAGTTAAGGTCAAGGGGGTACCTGAAGGCTAAAATAGCTGCGGATACTGATCCCGCATATCTCTCTCGGTCTCCCAGGTAGCCTCCTCGACTAGACGGTGCCTCCACTGAACCTTAACAACCGGGATCTCTCGAGACCTCAATCTCCTGACATCTCTGGCCAAAATAGCTGCCGGCTCCTCAACAAAGGCTAAATCCTCACCCAACTGAACTGAATCCCACTGCAACACATGAGACTCATCTGGGACATACCGACGCAACATCGAAACATGAAATACAGGATGTATAGCTGAAAACATCGGAGGTAAGGCTAACTGATAGGCAACGCTACCAACCCTCTGCAGAATCTCAAACGGCCCAATGTACCTGGGGCTAAGCTTGCCCCGCCTACCAAATCTCATCACGCCTTTCATGGGCGATACCCGGAGAAACACCAAGTCACCGACGCTAAACTCCAAGGCACGAAGCCGACGATCAGCATAACTCTTCTGCCTGCTCTGAGCTGCCCGAAGTCTGTCCTGAATCGCTCGGACTCGATCTAAGGAATCTCGAAGCAAATCTGTGCTCTGTGGCCCAGCACTAAAACCATCAAACCAACCTACCGGTGATCTGCAACGCCTGCCATACAAAGCCTCAAAAGGTGCCATGCCGATACTCAAATGGAAGCTGTTATTATAAGCAAACTCTGCCAAGGGAACAAACTGATCCCAAGAACCTCCAAAGTCAAGAATACAGGCCCGAAGCATGTCCTCCAGGACCTGAATGGTCCTCTCGGACTGGCCATCTGTCTGAGGGTGAAAAGCGGTACTAAGATGAACCTCTGTACCCAAATCTCGCTGAATAGCCCTCCAGAACTGAGATGTGAACTGAGTGCCGCGGTCTGAAATGATAGAAGCTGGGACCCCATGCAACCGAACAATCTCACGAAGGTAGATCTGAGCTAACCTCTCTGCACCATAAGAAGTCTGAACCGGCAAGAAATGTGTTGACTTGGTCAGCCTATCAACAATCACCCATATGGAATCAAACCCACGAGAAGTACCGGGCAAACCAACCACGAAGTCCATAGTAATCCCTTCCCACTTCCACTCAGGAATGGGAAGTCGCTGCATCAAACCACCAGGTCTCATGTGCTCGAACTTAACCTGCTGACAGTTCAAGCACCGAGATATGAACTCCGCTATATCCCACTTCATACCACTCCACCAGTAAAGCTGTCTCAAGTCTCTATACATCTTTGCTGTGCCAGGGTGAATGGAGTATCTAGTACAATGTGCCTCACGAAGTATCAACTGAATCAAATCACTAACCCTCCGAACACAAAGGCGACTATCATACCTCAGAACCCCATCTGAATCTAGAGTAGCCCGACTGGTCTCACCCTGAACAACTCGATCACGAAGGTCACACAACTGCTGATCCTCAAACTGACGGCTCTGAATCTGATCAACCAAAGTAGAACGAACCTCAATACTGGCAAGAACTCTGCTAGGCTCCGACAAGTCAAGCCTAACCAAACGGTTAGCCAAGGACTGGATGTCCAAGGCCAATGGTCGCACTGAAACTGAAAGAGAAGCTAGGCTACCCATACTCACTGCCTTCCGACTCAAGGCATCCGCTACCACGTTCGCCTTGCCCCGATGATACAGAATAGTGAAGTCATAGTCCTTCAGTAACTCGACCCATCTCCTCTGTCTCGAGTTCAACTCTCGCTGACTCGTGATATACTGAAGACTACGGTGATCGGTGAAGATCTCACAGTGAACTTCCATATAGGTAATGCCTCCAGATCTTGAGCGCGAAAACTACCGCCGCCAACTCTAAGTCATGAGTGGGGTAGTTGCGCTCGTGGACCTTCAGTTGCCTCGACGCATATGCTATTACTCGACCCTGCGTGCATCAAACACACAACCAAGACCAACCCAGAACCATCACAATACATGGAGAAGCTCTGGAACCCTCAACTGGCAAAGTCAAAACTGGAGCTTGAAGTCCAATAAGGCCTTTAAGCCTCTGCGAAGCTATCCTCACACTGATCCGACCACTGGAAATGGGATATCCTTCCTAGCAGCATAGTCAAGGGTGCTGCTATGGAAGAAAAATCCCTCAACGAAGCGTCTGTAGTAACCTGCTAACCCAATAAAGCTATGGACCTCAGTAACAGTAGTAGGTCTAGGCCAATCACAAACCGCTGAAATCTTTCCCGGATCAACCCTAATCCCATCCTTAGACACCACGTGCCCTAGGAATGCCACTGACTCAAGCCAAAACTCACACTTCGAGAACTTGGCATAAAGCCGATGATCTCTCAAAGTCTGGAGTATAACCCTCAAGTGCTGCTCATGTTCATCTCTACTACGCGAGTATACCAAGATGTCGTCTATAAAAACTTCACAAACGAGTCCAAATACGGACCAAAGGAACCATGTGGCATCAAGTCATAAGGCTGCGGGGGCATTAGTCTACCCAAAAAGACATCCACCAGGAACTCAAATTGGCCATAACGTGGTCCTAATGCTATCTTAGGGATGTTCCTCCGCCCTAATCCTCAACTGATGGATAGCCGGGACCTCAAATCCAATCTTCGAAAACACGCGGAAACCCTGAAGCTGGTCAAACTAGATAATCAATCCTCGGAACGATACCTATTCTTCATGTCACCCTATTCAGCTTGCGCGATAATCAATACACATGCGCATCGACCATCCGTCTTCTTCACGAAGAGAACAGGAGCACCCCAAGGTGACACACTAGGTCTAATAAACCCCTTAGCTAACAGATCCTGGAGCTGCTCCTTAAGCTCCCTCAACTCAGCAGGAGCCGTACGGTAAGGAGGAATAGAAATGGGCCTAGTGCCCGGCTCTAGCTCGATAGCAAAATCAATATCTCTCTCAGGTGAAAGGCCTGGCAGGTCGGTAGGAAACACATCGAAGAAGTCTCTAACCACAGGAACAGACTCAGGAGAAGTGGGGTCAGCACTAACATCTCGGACATATGCTAGATAAGCTAAAAACCCACGGGCAATCAACTTCCTAGCTCGAA